>QANZ01027344.1:0-47331 GCA_003254925.1 Chamaecrista fasciculata | reverse complement strand
CTATTCAAAAGAAATCTTATGAAAAGGAGAAAAATCTATAATATTAGAATTCTAAAGACCCTTTTATAATTAATTCTTTATGTTTTGATCCCTTTCAGTAAAGGGAAAGGACTTAAACGCATAAGAGAAGACTTTTTGGGAGATTTTTGACATTTTAACTAAAATTTGCCGTTAAATCCTAACAGAAAAAAACCTCAGGGTACCAAATCGCTAACGGAGTAAACCACGGGGTACCACAATGCAAAAATTTTTCTTTCAGGGTACCAAAGGGGAACCGCCCCTAACCACAGGGTACCAAATTGCAATTTACCCTTATTTAAAAGGGTAAATTACACCTAAAAATTATGTGATTTGACCCTTTATAGCAAGAAGGTTTTTGTGATTTAAAAAATAACAAATAAAAACGTGTAATTTGTTCTATTACAAAAAGAGTTATGAGGCATATTTTCGTTTAAAATTTGACAGAAATTTTAGTTACAATATTATTTTTTAATACTCTAACTATTAATTTTTACGCGTTTGACTTCCTATTTATATGAGAGAAGGACTAATAAACACACAAAAAAATTATAGTAATAGTTAGGGTCTTAAAATAGTATTTTAGTTAAAATTTTTGTCAAATTTTAAACAGAAATCTAACTCAAGACCCTTTTTGTTAACGGAGTAAACCACAAGCACTTATTTATTACTTTTTAAACTACATGAACTCTTTTTATAAATGGATCAAACTATATGGACCTTCTCGGTAATTCCCCTTTTAAATAACATAATTTTTTTCTTGTAATGCTCGGTTGCCTTTTGACTTGTCATTCGTAAGTTTATGAGATGAATCGATTATATTATGAACACTCAAGTTTTCCTCTTCGTGTTTTTTTCTCCTATAGACTCGCTCGAGAACTTGACTGAATTTCCATTTTAAAGAATTTAATTCCAAAAATGAATGGATAAGAACAATTTTTGAGATGCATGTGGCTCGTACCTTTTGAATTATGGGAGATATGGCTTCCACATGTATGCTCCTGATTTGACTTGCTATTAATTACTAAACCAAAAGCCTTTACCTTAATTTGAATATTTGAATTTTGTCTGCTTCACAATCACTGTGCACAATATGTGTCTGTCCTTTTTTCTTTTTTATATGGCCATCTATGATCATTCACTTCTTATCCTTTTTTCCAATAGGTAGGATATGGTTGAGTTGTACCAACATTATGATATATCAATGATCACGACGCTAATCACTCTTCTCGGTTCACTTTGATATCATTATTATTATATGTCAAAACTAAAATTAAACTTGAGGATGTGTCCCAATTTGATCTTAACGTGCAATATTGAATTTGATATACATGATGATATACTCATCTCGGGTGGATCGCCTATTAAAACTATTTCTTACTTCCTTTCTTCGGAGAAAGGACTAGTGATATACATAACTTTGGCCTGATCACTAGCCAGCTCGTTGCTATACCTAGTTTCACTAGCCAGCCCCTTGGTTGCTCTAAGGTCGCTCACCCGATATGTCTTGACTTAGTAAACCGCATGACTCCGAGATATCAGGAACTCGACTTCCTCATATCTCGGACTCATTGCACAAATCACAATGGCTTTGTACCCACTATCTGGCTTTGAGAATTTGGGGATTCATATCCCCAGGATTTCACAAGCATGTTACCCTCTTTCCTCAATAAATTCTTCATAATAAGCTCGGAGTCAGTTTAGCTACTGAATTCTCTCTCAATCCTAAAACACTTTAATCTCTTTTACAGGCCTGTGGCATTTCAACTAGAGCATTCAATCACTCAACCTACTAGTTCACTCGATAAACTAAGATAAAACTCTAATCATACTTTCGTTTATTAAAACTCCATATCGAACCCCAATTCATCACCAAGATATACATTGTTTTAATTTCCACCTTGTGAACAATTATTGGCACCTCTGTCTCCTCTGTAGAGTGCAAGTTCGTACAGAACATTGAGCCATGCATTCTCTTACTCTGTTTATTTATTTTGGTTTGGCTATTGGTTTAATAAAAGTAACGTTGCAGGCATCAAATGCGTTGGTCTCGCTAACTGGTATTTATTATTACGAATGTGAAAAGAGTTACTAGGATGTGTGGAAATTCAAAGCAGCACTCAAACATGTTCCACCAACCAACAATTTATTAGTCGGTGTAGTAGGTCGTCCTGTTATTATTAATAATAAGGATTTATCTAACATGTATCCTTAGGGCATATTTTAAAGTTTTTTTTAATTGGTTAGTAGAGCATCTTATATCTTGAAATTTACGAAAATTCATTTAAAAGATAATTTTTAATGTTTGAAAACTCACTTAACCAATCAAAAGAAACTTTAACATGTGCCCTTAGGACATATGTTAGAAGGACCCTAATAATAAAGATTGGAATTTAAGTTATGATGATAATATTAATATATTTTAGTTTTCTTTTCGTTGTAATTTTTTTACTTGAATTAAATATTAATTATAGTCTAAATTAGATATGTAAAAATATTTTATAATAAAAAATAATTGATAGCGATTTCATCAAGTAAAAGAAATTAGTTTGTCTCTGGTAAACATTAAATAGAGTTATCAAAACGAATTTAATTCATCATATTGATATTTTGAGTTAGGGGTGTACAAAAAAGGCCCGGCCCGGTCAGACCCGGCGGACCCAGCCCTGCCCGAGGCTGTTAGGGCCGGGCCGGGTCCCCAGGCCAGGTCCGGGTCTAGTCTCTCTAGACCCGGCCCGGAGTACCCTCATTTTTTTTGAAAAAAAAAATTAATTTTTTACTATACATATTTATATTTTTTACTACTAAATATTTTTTTTAATTGTAATAAATACATATCTATTATTATTTTTATCAATTGTATATTAAAAATATACATAAAATATATATTTAATCTTAATTAAATCAATTTTTTTTAACAATTAAGTCAAATTAAATGTCTTCATTAATAAAAACATCATTAAATTGATCCAAAATTAATTGTTTTACCAATATATACAAGTTAAATTATATATAGAATGAATAAAAAAAACATTTTTTTGGCCCGGATAGACCCGGTGACCCGACCCGGGTCTGTATCGGGCCGGGTCTCGGGCCGACTAGAAACCCGACCGGGCCCGACCCGTGTACACCCCTATTTTGAATAGACATTAATTCATTGCAAAATGTATTATACATGTAGTGTTAAAAGAGAAATGAACATTTAGAGAGAGAAAGTGTTTGTAAGATCCACATCTCTAACATTTTCTCTCTTTAAATGTTTCTTTTTTTCTCAACACTTCACTTAAGTGTATTATAGAGGATTCATATTATACTTTGAACTATGAAAATGATGAGTTTGGTTTGTCAAATATTAACTTACCTAATATGTGACTTTTGGGGATTGGATTCTCTACATTCTCTCCTCATATATATATTTCTTGTGAAGTTAGAGAGAAAAAATAATAGAAAGAGTGAAAAAATGTAAGTCTCATGAAATAGTAAATATATAGAATCCACTCTTTCTCTTTCTCTCTCTTCTTTTCTCTTCATCCATCTCTCAAACTCTACAAGAAATGTAAGATTTTTTTGGATTCAAGGAGGAGGAGGGGAGGGAAGAGATTGAAAGAAGAGGGGAGGAAAGAGATTGGAGGGGTATAGGAGGGAAACTCTTTCCTTTGTTTGGAGAAGTAGCTCCTCCTCCAAAATACTTCAATTTGTCAATTTGGGACAATTGTAATTTGTGAAGGAATGAAGAAAAAGAATGATTAAAAGTTAATCTCTTAATCTCTTTTCCTCTAATATTTTCTCCCTCAATATTCTCAATTCAAACAAACTCGTAGAAAAGAAGAAAGTAGAGGATCTATTTTCATGAATTAGACTGTCTTCAATTATAAAAGAAATATTATTAGTAAGTATCCCATGGCTCATGGCTTTTTGGTGTGTGTGGGTGCAATTGCTCATGCGGGAAATGGCAAAAGCGCTAAAGTCTTTTTTACAAGGATGGCTTCATGTTCGTCCATAAACCATAATAATCAACCAAAACTCACACATCAACATCTCCTTCCTAACTTACAATTATGTATGCATATTTTACAGGATAAAGTTCCCAACCTTTTCTCTCTTTTCTCGGTTTCAAGTGAAACGACACGTGGCTATTCAGTTATTACAACCTTGTATGATTGAACATTTGAACATTAAAGTTTGGATATGAAACTCTTCCTTTTTCAAATAACTAATCTTATCAACAATATTAAAAGTCTTAAAATTTTAGTTTTTTATTCATTAATTATCTCAAAATTTATATTTTATTATTTTAAGAGTTAATTTAAAATGTAAAGCTCTATTTAATTATATGAGATACAATGACTTTTCAACTAACTGTATAATGCAATGTTTTACTAATCGGATCGGAAATTGGTCCGGACAAAGACTTGAGTTATTGATTCAATTGTTGGGTTAATCAGATCGATTGTTAGTTAGGTCAAATTAAAAAAATAATAATATATATTAATATATATATATATAAATACCCGGACAACACTTTTAATTCTAAATTTAAAGTATTTGAATTACAAGAATACACTAACAATGTAGTCCCTGAAATAATATATTTTAGCCTTAAAATAATATATTGTAGATAATTATAAAAAATATTTTTAATTGAAAATTTTTTCCCACTTCAGAAACCACTTGATTTAGACGATACATTATCTCTTTATATTAAATGCATTTTATATTCTGTGGGACTATACTTTGTGGCCTTAAATGGAATAATATGTCAATTGTTTGAATCAATCAGGGATATGTCTCTCTCTCTATCTCTCCATATATATATATATATATATATATAAAATCCTTATCCAGTATTATCCCCTACTTGATACGTAAAGATTAAGTTAGTTGGACTATATTGGCAAACAAAAAAGTTAGTTGGACTCACTAAACTAATAACATAGTTATTGTTATATATATATAATTATATATGTAGAAAGTATGACTTTCGGAAACACAAATAATATTAAAGCTTCTTTAGGCATAGCTCAGCATTGCGTTATTGAAAACATCATAACACAACCATATTATACTTTCTTTAGTTGGGGAAATGACACGATGCCTTCCGAGGCATAACCATTAAATTGACTACCCTTATGTTTCTTACCCAAAATAAACTAATTTAATCATTCTTAAATCTTAATCAATTAAGTCCGGAACAAAGCCATAATTATATTAATTAATTAACCAAAGTTCAACACATAGTTGAAGTCCAATAAAATTGGTGAGGTAAAACTGGTGAAGGAGCGCAAAGCGCATGCTTGGGGTATGTCTTTGTGGTGGTTCCAAACCTCGCATCGGTGGAAAGTGAGTGTGTGTGAGTATTTAAATAGGTTATATGAGAATAAGGACTAACACTCGCATTAAATGTTTTGTCCATTCTTATCTCTAAAAAAAAATGGTCTGTTTGTGAGACGTTAATTTCCTTCACCTATTATTATGGTGGCACTTTTTGAATAATATTTTTTTAAAAATTATTTGATGAGAAGGTGATAACTTTCTTTTTTCTAAAAATATACAGCAGTCAGGTGTTTCTTGTCAAGTAATTTTTTTTTCTGAAAATATAAGAATAAAATATTTGTAAAAAGTTGAGTCTAAACCTCTACAAATTAACTTGTACTCTTCTCTAATCGTAGATAAGAATTAAATATTAATATTTGGGAATCATTCTGCTAGAAATAAATCCTTTGGCTTACTCTTTGACTAGTAATTTTTAAATCTACTATATTGTTTGGATCTGATTCCAAAGGACACAAATTATTCCATTACTTCAGTTATTTGACACGTTATGATACCAAGGAGGCAAGGAAATCCGTCTAAATCATTTGAAAGGAAAAATATTTATTTAATTTTTTCTGGCCCAATTGAAGGGAAAAATAATTGGAAGTCTGTAAATCGTCAAAATCGAGTGGCCTTCTAAGGATAAACTCTATTTAGTTCCTTCATTTGAACTTTTGTCAATAAAATCCTGATTTTAAAAAGTGAAAAAATATCCATTATAATATATTTGGATTAAAAGTATAAAGAAAAGGAAAGAGAGTTTGAGAATATAGAATTTTGAAGAGAAGATAATGACCAACTTTTTCTTAATCTTTCCCTTTATGTATTTTAAATTGTAGCATTTTAAAGAAAGTATTATATTACCAAAAAAGAAAGTATTATTAACTAAATTGCTCTCTGTTTTTGCGTGGGAAGGTGTTTTATGCTAAATCTACGTCAATTTTTTTTTTTCTTTTTGTGTGAACCTGTTTCCTCCTCCAATAAAGTAATTGAACATTTAAAAAAAAAATGAAACACAACTATGAAATAAAATATAACTCCTCCAGACTTTTTTGAAATGTATAAAAGGTACTCCCTCCGTCTTAAAATATTTGTTTTGTTAGAGAATATTTTTTATCTTAAAATATCTTTTTTTTTTTCAAAATATTTCAAAATATCTGATGTTTTATAAAATTAAAAAATTTAATTATTTTTTATCATTATATCCCTATTAAATAGTAGTGGAGGAGTAATTATGAGTCTATGAGTGATTTAATGAGGATAATTTAGTCTTTGAATCTCATATTTTTTTTCATTTTAGATAAATTAATTATTTTTTTGATTTACATGTATTTATCTTAAAAAGAATATATTTTGAGACAAAGAGATATAATTACTCTGGATCTCTTTATTCTTTATAATTGGAGAAAGGATCCTTTGACTGCGGGAACCAATAGAAACTCGCATCAATGTATCGCAGAGGATCAACTGCCTTATACTAATTAACATGAGAGTTTTGAAACATTTAACGTTCTGTTTTAATTAAGTTTGATTTTTTGAACATAGGAAAAATTATTAATTATTATGATACTGGTTGTCCTTATGTAACATTGTCTACTTTTATCTATAACTTTTACAGTAATAAATTTTGTTATTAACAAAATTTTTAACCTTACAGCAGATTAACTAGTTAAGGCAGGATCTCGTATTATATTATTTTCTTTTTCTTTTTTTTTTTGTATGAAATCATATTTTCTTTCAGTTGGTTTTCTTTTCTCTTTTTCTTTTCGGGGTGTATTTATAATTGAAAAGTCAATATGCCGGAGAAAGCTTTCACGTGCTCTGAGACGATATCCACATGTCTTTACACCATTCCATTTGTTTTTGTATGGGCCGTAAGCCACTCACTATATAAAACGTGTACGGCACAGATTCTCTCACCAAAACGTGATTGGGTGCTGTCACAATCACAGCCCTTCAATCCCTCCCTTCTTATTGGTCCACGTCTCAAAAAGTAGCACTGTCCCGTCCCGGCACTCAATTATATAATTATTATTTAATTTAATTATGGCAACAAAAATAATAATTTAACACAATGTATAAAATAATACTGACGTCTTGAAAATAATATAAAGCGACATTTGGATTTTGGACACTTGGCGACCATACACGAACGCAGCCAAAGAAACTACCAGACTATTCTCCTATTTTTCTAAAGTTATTTAAATAAACAAATACTATATCAGGCAAATTTTTAAAGTTAAATTAAAAATAAATAAAGGTAAATGCATTGCACACTCCCTTTTCTGTTCTATAACTTCCATTCCTTGTGAAGTCTGATTTTCTCCATCATTTTTCTTCTTCAAGTATAATTCATCACTGTTTCATTTGTAAAATGGTTAATTAGCTAGGAGGTTAAACTTAAACCTTGTTGATTTGGATATGTTCCATGTAAAAGTTGTGTTTACGAATTCAATTTAAAGGAGAAAAACGTGGAGTTTATGGTGCAGTGTTTGTAGTAGTATGTACCATCCTTTTCCTTGTTAATTCATACGAGCTTGATGTAAATTCAAGTTGTTCAACTCTTTATGCTTCCATTTTTCTTTGTTTATAGTGAATCGGATTTTATTAACTTCGTTTCGAGTTTAAATTTGTGTTCATCCAAGTAGTATGTAGAAAGCTTGGATCAGCTTCTGACGGTGTTTCATTCAGATTTCATTCCGAAAATGAACTTCAAGAACATCGGAAATGACCCTGCGGCCGGTAACAGCGGCGGAGGAAGGCCGGCGGCGGCGGCTCTGGCGAGAGAGCCGTCCGTTTACTCTCTGACATTCGATGAATTCATGAGTAGCGTGGGAGGTTCAGGAAAGGATTTCGGATCGATGAACATGGATGAATTGCTCAAGAACATTTGGAGCGCTGAAGAGATTCAAACATTGGCTTCTTCCACGACGACCACGAATGGTAGTGTTCAACCTATTGGTGTTTCTGGTGGTAGTAATAATCTGCAGAAACAAGGCTCCTTGACTCTGCCACGAACACTTAGCCAGAAAACAGTCGATGAGGTTTGGAAGAATATTTCCAAGGATGGAGGAAGTTCTACGAATCTCGGAGGCCCTAATTTGCCGCAACAGAGACAACAGACTTTGGGAGAGATGACGCTGGAGGAGTTTTTGGTCAGAGCCGGCGTCGTTAGAGAAGATATGCAGTTAGTTGGAAAACCTAACGGTGGAATTTTCGCTACGGGGAATAATAATGGTTTAGGAATGGGATTTCAGCAATACAACAAGAGTACTGTAGGGTTCATAGGGAATAACCCGATTCAGTCGTCTACTAATTTGCCGTTGAATGTGAACGGAGTGAGGACGAATCAGGAGCAACTGAATAATTCTCAGTCTCCTCAGATACTTCCGAAGCAGCCTGCTGCTATGGCTTATGCAACTCAGGTTCCATTAATGAGCAATTCTCACTTGGGTATGAATGGTAATAATATGGTTCCTAGTTCTGGGATCGGTATGGGTTTAGGAGGACATGGGGTTGTTCATGTTGCTAAGACATCACCTGTTAATCAGATTTCATCTGTTGAAATTGGAAGGAGTAATGGTGATACTTCTTCAGTATCGCCAGTTCCCTTTATGTTCAATGGTGGTTTGAGAGGGAGGAAGACCAATGGAGCTGTGGAGAAGGTAATTGAAAGGAGGCAAAGGAGAATGATAAAGAATAGAGAATCAGCTGCTAGGTCACGAGCTCGCAAGCAGGTGATCTTTTGTTCCATAAGCTCGTTATTAAGTATTAGAGTTTTATTATTTACTTATTGGGGAATGGGGATTATTCTAAATTTAGTAATTAGAGTTTGTTGGAACTGATACAATTGCTTTTAGTCTTTTACCTTGTATTACTCTCCTTGTTGTTAAAGTAGAGATAATAACTCATGCTTGTCTTTATCTAGATTAGTATTGCCACCTGGATCAACTGATCTGAGGCAAGTTTTCTGCACCTGCTGCTGTAGACTGTTTATGACTTTATGTATTTCTAGCAAGAAGAAAGACACAATAGAGTTTTTGTAATCATAATTAAGAAAAATATTCCTTATGATTTCTTCTTTTAACATTCTGCTTTTATCTTCATGGGCATGGCTCCGTGTATAACAAAACTTTATGAAAGATTATGCAGCAGAATGGTAATTTGAGAGCAATCTGACCTGATGAAAAGTGAAAGGATTTTGGGAAGTAACAGCCTTGAGAAGTTGTAAAGATCCAGGTTGTTACAAGGTAACAAAGCATCTGATTTAGGGTACGCGAAACAGTTGCATCATTGTAAAATCCATAAAAACCATTAAGCGTTTAATAGGTTAATATGTTTCACATATGAACTGTTTTTAGTGGGGACATAAAGTAGGAAGAAGCTACAGATGGATATATATAAACTGTATCACAATATCTGCAGTAAATTTAACTTCAATTTTCCTTTATCACTTCTTCCAGGCATATACCATGGAGTTGGAAGCAGAAGTACAAAAGTTAAAGGATGAGAACCAAGAACTTCGAGAGAAACAGGTAATTTTGGTAATAGCAGGATGTCACAAACATATGCTGGCACATATGCCGATGTATCTATGGCTTAAGTTCACCTACGTTCTCGTTTTTTTTTTTCCTAATACATCATCATTTGGATTCTGCAGGCTGAAATCATTGAAATCCAAAAGAACCAAGTAAGTTGGATGTATGTAAATTACACAAAAAGACCATGTGGTTTGACCTATTTTTAGATAGGGTCCCTGTGATTTAAAAAGTGTCAAAGTGGGAGCTTGTGGTTTCCTCCGTTAGCAAATAGGGTCCTGAGTGGTTTTTTCCATCTAAATTAACGGAACTAGGTTAGAATAAATTTTAAAATTGACTGTTTTGTAATTTGAGCATTTTTTTTATTAAAACAAACTTAAAAAAGGACTATATTACAATTTGAACAAAAAAAATTGGGACTTTTGGCATTCTTCTTCCTTTTCGTCTTTCATCTTCTTCACCCTAAGTCCAAACCCTTCAATCTTCTTCTTCCTCAACATCTTCTTCATCCAAACCCTTCTTTCCTTCCCAAATCGTCGAGGAGGTTGGTGTGACAAGAATGGAACTCCGGGATAACAGTTTTCAGTTTTGAAGAGAAACTCATTGACCTCACTCACCTTTCTTTCTCTCTCTTCCTCTCTCTCTCATCATCATCTTCATTTTCAACAAACAAAGAACCCAGAAATCACAGAAATCTCCATTTCTTAGAAAAAATGAAAATCAATCAAATTCATAATTTCACTAAAACCAATCTCATTTTCTTTCATCCTTCTTCCATTAACAAACATTCTTTATCCAATCATCGTTTCTGTCTCCTTCTCTTCTTCACCTTCTTCACTTTTTTTCTCTTCACTCTCACTCTCTTCTCCTCCTCCGCCACCACCGCCACCGTCTCCGCCGCCGCGGCCAAATCTCTTCCGTCCTCTGTAACCAACGCCCTCCTTCACTACGCCGCCGCCAACGCCACCGACGAAGCTCCGACAATGTCCGCCACGGAGCTCGCTGCCGTCGCCGCCGTGCTCCGCCGGACCCCAAACCTAAACCTCCTGATCTTCGGCCTCACTCACGCGAACAGGGAAGCTCTTGCCGTCGAGCAAAAAGACGACGTTGGGTGTGCCGAGAGATGGAGGTGGTTTGGAGTCGGTCGCGTTGGGAAGGAAAGAAGGGTTTGGATGAAGAAGATGTTGAGGAAGAAGAAGAAGAAGATTGAAAGGTTTGGACTTTGGGTGAAGAAGATGAAAGACGAAGAGGAAGAAGAATGCGAAAGTTTCAATTTTTTTTGTTCAAATTGCAATATAGTTCTTTTTAAGTTTGTTTTGATAAAAAAAAATGCTCAAATTACAAAATAGTCCATTTTAAAATTTATTCTAACTTGGTTCCGTTAATTTGGATGGAAAAAACCACTCAGGACCCTGTTTGCTAACAGAGGAAACCACAAGCTCCCACTTTGACACTTTTCAAACCACAGGAACCCTATCTGAAAATGGGCCAAACCACATTGTCTTTTGTGTAATTTACCCTTCTTTTTTTCTCCATTAAGGGTTCTTTTCCTCCTTTGATGCGTCTTTTTTGGTACAACATTTGCTATGCCCAGTCATGAGATTAATCTCCATTTCATAATTACTTGAATTAGGATATCAGATAATTAAATTAGCTTTATACGCATAAGATGCTATTTTTCCAATAATGTTACCTCCTAGAGCGATTTTTCTTCTTAACATAAACTTCAATCAATAGGTTTAGCAAAGATGACAGCGTTTTGCCACAAACTATGTCGTTTTCTTTCCCCAATGAAAGGGGACCAGTTGCTGTATCTTACGCATATATGGAAGCATTTAGGAAACCATACCTCCTTTAGCGTTAGTGGGTGTATCTGTCATGATCAGCATAACTTGAATCATAACGTTGGTTTGGTGGAAAATGGTGATATGATGAAATACCTAGCGTGAACTGACATCTAATGTAGTTTTCCATTTATTATGTCATCAATTATTAGAACGTATTTATTTAATTTGTTATATAGTTTGATTCTCATTTGAATGAGTTTGTGTAAAGATGGGCTAGTAAGTCTTTTCTCTCTACTTGAGAGAATTTTGTCTTGTGCCATCTCTTGACTTGTGTTTTCCTGTCCCGGATTTCCTTCATTTTGGTAAAAGTAATATGAAATATGGTGTTAGAAATTTCATGTGATTTAGCCATAAGAACGAGTTAACTTTAAACTTTCATATCCAAACTCCTCCCACCAAAAAACAAAATGACATAATAAATTTTCATATTTCATCTGAAGAAACTAATGCTTTGTCTTCCATTTGAAATTTATTATGATGAAGGTAACTCGTTCTTATGGCTAAATTTTCATAATAAACGTGAGTATGGTTAGAAATTGATGAAGTTAACTAATGCTTTGTCTTCCATTTGATAATAACCAGGTTATGGAGATCAAGAATATGCAACAAGGAGTCAAGAAAATATGCTTAAGACGAACACTAACAGGTCCTTGGTAGAGTGATGATGGGAGAGTAATTCCACCATAATAAAAAGAAAAAAACACTGTACGGTAGATGCATGTACATACATAGAAAAAAAATCCATATTCTGCTGTAGATTGGGGTCATTAGTTATTAGATTAGCGTTTCATAGTTTGATATCTGGCTTCTGTTTTAAGCTCAAGCTGTCAGAGAGAAGAAATACGTCTAGTGCAGATCCACTTCCATGTTATCGAAGGCAAACAATCTTCTTGTGCAGTTTACTCTACGCCCGATGTGATTCCAGGAGAGATATTAAGTTTCTGGGATAAATTTTGTACCTTTGATTTATAGTTAGTTTATATATCGAAGACAAGATTTTCCTGATGATTTTCTTTTTAACCGCACAAATATGCTAATTCACAGCCTTATTTTAAATTTCATTGGGGGTATTCATCATGTCATCTTAGGAAACTTTCCTATGAAGAAATTCGAATCTCATTGTGTTCCAAAGGCATCTGTATCTGTAAAACACCATAAAACATTTCAGCCCCACCTCGTGGAACAATCAACACAATCTCAGGAGTGAAGTTTGGAAGATGAAAACCATTTTTATTTGTTGTTTGATATCTTCGAATTAGGTGGGGACGGGGAAGTTTTCATAGAGAATAATTACATTCACAGAATTTTTAATCTAAATCTTCACTCAAACGATACCAAGTTATTTACAATCCTTTTAGTGAGAGAATCGAATGACATAACAAGCGTGCTGCTTAACTGGCGAACGCTGAAACTGAAGGCCTAAAATTATTAATCTTAAATCTTAATACTCTTTAGTTCTTCCATTATGATACTGACTATTCAACTACATTAGCATCCATGGTTGCTGAAGATGCTCGTTTATGAATACCAGGCAAAAATTATTAAAGAGGAAGAATAATGAAATATGCAACAAGAATTCAAAACAGGGAAGGAGACAAATAATATCACCATTTATAATTTTAGCACTAAGAAAGAGGTCAATCATAATGAAAAAACTAAAGCAAAATCAAGGGCAAAACTTTTGAATGATCTCATTACAACATTTTATATTCATAGATCATCGTGGAGGGTACTTCACTCCATGTTCTAAAACTACACATAAAAGATTAGTAATTCACTGATAGTGTGTTTGGATAAGATAAACTTAGAAGGAAAAATAATTTTGAGAACTAATTGTTATTTCAAACAATCAAACCTATCAAAATTATAAAAGAAAAAAATTCAATTACCTTGAAACAATTACTTTTCCCCTAAAATTTATTTTAACCAAACATAGCCTGAAGAGCCAACTGTGCTTTCCTCTTTGAGCGAATTCTCTGCAGAATTGTCTGTACTTGGTTCTGGTGGCGGAATAGTGAAAAACTGGATTTAAAATCTTCGTTTTTCCCTACTTCACCGTTGTCTGAAGTTTCATGGTCAGTAAGTAGCATGGGAGATACTTCAGGCAAGAAATAGATTCCTGCCAGGTGCTGAGCCCACTTAAACGGGCGTGAAGTTTTATTATCATTGAAAAACATAGCATCCCCAACAATGAGCTTGGCTGACTGCAGCATCATTTAAAAAGAAAATCAAGAGACTAACATTATAAAAATCAGAAAGATGCAAGTGTTAGAGTGAAGAATGTGCCAATGATGCAAGAGAAGACATCCCATACCTGGTGAGGGAAATCAAGACCTGTGTCATCAGGGAATAAATTGCATAAGATGTCATTGTCAGTGTTGTCGTCAGATGCATCCGTTCCAACACATACAACATTCAGCTTCACCAAGTACTCAAACTTTAGTGTAATGAGATTTGCAGACTTCGGATCATAAACCTCATCATCATACACATGGAGATTGATTTTTAGAGGATGAACTTGTAATATTCCCGACTGGTAAAGAGTCTCCTCGCCTTGAACCCTCCTTGGCCGTTTTCTTTGTCTTAGGACATCTTCACCATTCAATTCATCATCTTCCAAATTGGAAGTCTTCATGGTGGTGGAAATGCCTGCATAATAAAATCACGTCATACTGAAATTCCAATTTCTCTGCGGGGTAAGAGAATGACAATAACATAAAAGTCAAAGTTGAATGATGCTGAAATACTCAGATACTTTCTTTCCCTTACTTTTTGGAAGGCTGTTATGTTACAACTGTGGTAATCTTTTTTGAAGTGAAGGCTCAGTATAAGACTTAACCATTAAATCGATACTCAAAGGATATATCATAGACCTGCGTCAATAGACTCATTGCCAACTGCAATAGTATTGGATAAAATTGATGTAATTCAATAATTCAATAAATGCAAGAATTTAAATGTCAACGGTCAATTACCAGTGTCCTTAAGAGCTTGATGGCAGGCAAAAGCTTGAGCATCTTTTAGGCTTCCTATGATCTCCAGATCAATGTATTCTCCGAATGCCTCCTTTTGAGCCAACAGCTGTGAGTAAATCACATAAAGAGGCCGTGGAAGCAACTCTGCTAAATGATGCTGCTTTAGTTTCTGAGTTTGCAGAACACCTAGTTGGTTTTGTACTGGCAAGGATGCTTTTTTAAGAGACTTAAACTGTGAAGGGAGGCTTGACAGGAATTTCTTTCGGTTTGCAATTGCCTCTTGAAGGCTTTTCTTTTGTTGTTCCAGTTTGTCATGAAGTTTGCAGAGCTCTTTACGCTGATATAAAACAGGAAATAAATATTACACGATGAAGGCATGGCGCAAATAGAAAGCAATTTTCAATTTTAACATGGCACATATGCAGCATGTGTCAAAGCAGCCAAAACTCACAGCACTGTTATCCAATTGTGTTGGTGTATGAAATTTAACATCTACTACACATAAGAATCCACCTAATTGCTAATTTTCATATACACCAGTTGTACTCTTCTACTATAGTAATCAATCGTCACCTGTAATAGCTCAAAATTGAGCCTCTTTAGCATCAGACTATGGGCACTATCATTTGACAACATGTAACGCTTGATATCTTCAGGTGCATCACGAAAATATTCTTCCTCTGGTACCAGTTCAATGTCAGAATATTTTGACTTGAAATCTTTGCAAGACTTTATTGCTTTAACATAATGGTTTTTCTGATACATCAGGTTGTGAAGCTGTAGACTCGTCAACTCTAACGGTGTCTTTGCTTGTTCTGTTTCCATTTTGACACTGTCTTCCTCGAGCAAGATGCCACGATTTGCCTGAAAACGTATAAATTCCTTTTATTTTGCCTAATTCAGGATTGAAGTATTCTTACATGGAACGGTCATTCATTACAAGCTATTAGAGAATAAAACAAAACCTCAAATTGGACAATGGATCCCATTTCGGCCACGATGTCAGTCATAAACCCTAAAACAGAAAAGAAGAAAAGTGTAGTATAGATAGGAACCTGGCGGAGAGTGATCAAGTTCAAGAACATCTGAGTAACGAGTTCTCTGAGCTGCGATTTCGGTTTACCCTCTTTTTTAACAGAGAGCATCTCGGCAACGATCTTCTCTATCGAAGCCTTACAATTTTGAAGCATTTCGAACGGCGATTTCTCCAAATTGCGCAGTTCTGTGAATTCCACATCTTGCTCGTCTTCGCCTTCCATGTGAATAGGCTTCTCCTCGAGCTCGCTTTCGTCCATTCTTCTTCACAACCTGAATTGCTCGCAGATTGATTCAGCCGGAAGCGCCCAATTGCCGAGAGAAATAAATACTCTTATATTTACTTGGAAAATCTCTAATGCTAAAAGCTTTCCTTCAAATAACCAATCATATTACATTCAAATTTTCATACTTCATACTTCATACAAGCAAATTTTTTCAAGATGATGCGAACAGTTCGAACTTCGGACTTTCACTTAGAATCGCGCAACGACTGAAACATTTCTTGTTGACGCTATCACACTGTCTTAATCTTTTGAGATAAAGTACTATTTGGTCCCTCCTTTTTCACACTTTGAACTATTTGGTCCCTGCATTTTTTAAATAGACTATTTGGTCCCTCACTAATCACAAATGTCAACTCGTTAGTCCCTCTATCCTATATCCGTCACTAACCGTGATGACTTGGCCGTTAAATGCTTACATGGCACCGTTAAATGCCACGTAATTAACTATTTGGTCCCTCTATTTTAAATCTGAAATCTAAGTTGGCTCCATCTTTCAAAAGACAACCATTTAGTCCCTCTTCTTCAGGGAATCCAGCGAGAGAGAGGGGAGGACGAACTAACCCTAGAAGACACGAAGGAGAGGGACTAAATGGTTGTCTTTTGAAAGATGGAGCCAACTCTAATTCAGATTTAAAATAGAGGGACCAAATAGTTAATTACGTGGCATTAAACGGTGCCATGTAAGCATTTAACGGCCATGTCATGACGGTTAGTAACGGATATAGGGTAGAGGGACTAACGAGTTGACATTTGTGATTAATGAGGGACCAAATAGTCTATTTCAAAAATGCAGGGACCAAATAGTTCAAAGTGTGAAAAAGGAGGGACCAAATAGTACTTTATCTCTATTTTTTTTAAAGAAAAAAAAGACTAAAGTTCACTTTTGGTCCCATAACTTTGGCAAAGGTCTCAATTTGGTCCCATAACTTTTTTTAGTTGCAATTTTGGTCCCATAACTTTGGAAAGGGTCTCAATTTGGTCTCAACTTTTTTTGTTGATATTTTGGTCCCATAACTTTTATAAACGTCCCACTGTTGGTCCATATTCATCCATTTTTTGCCGTTAAAGATGATTTGACATACTGAGTTGAATAATGACATGGCAAATATAGGTGAAGTGGATTTAACGGCAGATAATGGATGGAAATCAGCTTGGAGCCAATGGTGAGACGTTTTCAAAAGTTATGAGACCAAAATTGCAACAAAAAAAATTATGGAACCAAATTGAGACCTTTGTCAAAGTGATGGGACCAAAAGTACACTTTAGCCAAGAAAAAATAGACTAGGTAGTATATCTTTTTTGGGCCTACTGCACAAAACATTGTAATATGTATTGGCCCAAAGAAAAGAAAGACCGACCCATCATCCCTTCCTGGATGCGAGCCCAATATTTATTTCAAATTTAGGCTTTTTCATGCCTCATAATGGGTAACCATGCTTATTATTTCCTTTTATTTTAAAATTTATAATAACAATAAAATTAAACCATATTTTGGCCTCTCACATTTATTTCTTGAAGTTGGTTCTTCTTAGTTTTTTGTCCTCTAGTTTAGTCTCATACTTTTTTTGTTATCAATGTTAATCATTTCATCTAAATTTTTAACTAAATTGATAACATGACAATGTTAATTAAAGAACTAAAATGATTAGTTAATGACATGATAAGTAAATTGTCACACACTTGTTTTAGAAAATTAGTCACTAACTTCCTAAATTTATGTTTAGACTTGATGTAAAATCTCATTTTTTATTTAACAGTACTCTACTACTCTGTTATGACGTTATCCAACCATACACATTTCAAGATTCTATTTTTACCTCTAAATTTAAGGTTCCTTTGAAAAACTGTAATTCAGTCATGTTTGAGCAATAGGTGCTTGTTTTGTAATAAAATGATGTAGTAAGCTCCAAATCGCTATGCAACAAGCATGCCTCCACGCGCAGGCGAGATCAAGTTCCTCTGCTATTGTTACAAGGCCTCAATGGCTAGACTCGGATCCTCGTCTAATTTTTGTATATTTTCATATAGTTGAGAGAGAGAAAGAAATAAATAGAGAGAGAAAAAATAATAATGAGACTCACACTTCTCTCTCTAACTCTCCTATTTTCTCTCTACACTACATAAACTGCACACAGTAAAGATTCACTTTTGTCAATAGCTACTCTATTCTGTAATTAATATATGTCTCTTTCTCATTGTTTTCTGTGGGCCCAATTCTTGCAACTCAAGATTTCAATTCATCGTCTAATAATTTGTTCATTACAGTAAAACATAATATAATGTGGAACATGTTTGAGCGTATAGTAGTAATTAATAAACATCTCAGTTAATTACCTGATGGAGAGGAACGAGGAAGTGCAGAGGATAGATACAGTATGTGTGCAATAAATGAGAAATGGATCTAATCCAATGGGGACCGGATCCTCTGTTGTCCAGCACATGGTGTTGTGCGGCGAGAACCAATTGCCGAGCGTCACGTGTACGCCAACGTACACGTGGCGCTCAGCGACTGGTCCTTGCCGCACAGCATCATGTGCTGGACAACAGAGGATCCAGCGCCAATCCAATGAAACTAACCATCATAGAATTAATTATAAGTCGGAATGTGAAGGAATGTGAAATGTTGTTAGAAGTTGAACAGGATCCGACGTGGACAAACAGGTCAGATGAAATGGTTCGTTTTGTGGTTTGACCAGTCCAAGTAGGCGGAGATCATGAGATGATGACGTGTCAGCGTCAAAAAAACAACATCATATGACATATGGTTCCCTAACCCAATGATTACAGGCAGCAGAAACCACCGTAATCTGTCACATCATCACGTCGACTTCTCATGCACATCTTTTACTATTCTCTCACTCCTCAATGTTAATTAGTTGATGATGAATCATTTGTAAGTATCTTTCTAAAACCATAATTTATATTATAACTAGTAAACTCTCACTATCTAATTCATTTTAACTTGTTTTTTTTTAAAAAAAAAGAAAATAAAAACAGTGGTGATCTTCATCTATTCTTTCCATCATATAGTATAGATATATATAGCTGTATAGCTGTACGGTGGGGAGTATGGATAGGAGTTACTGAAGAAATTAAAGAGATGTTAGCACTAGGACAAAAATTAAAGTACTACATGGAAATAATGAAATGTTGTTACGTTGTTTGTGAATGATGATGATGAGCAGTACCAATTAGCTGCATAGTCCTGGTTTTACACTTTGTCTTTCTATTGAAAATGTGTTTATAATTAACTGACTCCAAAATTAAATACGAATTTCCAAGTATTTAATAAGAAATGACTTAAATTTTGATTCCAATTTTCAAGTATTATTGTGATCAAAGTGGGCTTTAATGAGGCCCAATGAAATACTTACAAATTCAAAGGAAGTAGAGATTGAAACTTGAAAGATCTATAACGGAGAAAAACAAAAGAAAATTAAAGCACACGTCCCATGTTACTTTACCGGATTCTGTACCATTTCTTGCTGGGTTGTTGGAATCACAAATGTATGAGTTACAATGAAATTTTAATTTAGTTTTTTAAAAAAAAAAAAGAAGAAAATTATTAGATGATGAATGGAAATAAGAAAATGTAACAGATTATATTCATTAATTTTTTTCCATTTTTATAAAATATAAATGTACTCTTTCTAACTTTTATATTTCATTAACTTTTTTTATTGCGATACAATAAATATATATCATAATTAACTTTATTAAATTTAAAAATTGATCTCAATTTGTCAGAGCAATCATATTTTCTTTGAAAGAAAAATTACATCTCATTAAAAATAAATTTTATAAATCTTAAATAACTGAAATAAGAATATTTTTTTATCTTTTGAAAAGTAAAATAAATGAATTACTTTCATGTCCATTTTATGCTAGCTAGCTTGCTAGTTTGATTTGAGAAAAAAAAAAAAAAAACTTGTGTATATATTTTTGAGTGGTCAATATATAGATGAGTGTAAAGGAGGAAGGTGCAAAAGAAACGAAAAGAATGGCACATCCTGCCCTCCTAATTCATATAAAGCGTCTTTACCCCTACCCTTTTGTCTTCATTGTTCATTTGTTTGCATTCTGGTGAAGAGTATGAAGTGTAGAGAGAGAGAGAATTTTATAAATAAATAACAAAATATATGAATTTCATTATTTTTTTTTTTTGGCAAAAACACTTATTTCATCTCTAAACTTTACACCAACTGTCAATTTCGTCTCAAATCTTTTTTTGCTGTCAATTTTGTCCTTAATGTTTTATATCTTGGTCAATTATATCCTTTGACTAACTTCTTCTATTAAATTAATGATATATTGCATCATGTTTTTCAATCTAAGTTAATATTTAAATTTATTTTTCTATCAATTTTATAATACATATCATTAACCACGTAGATTCTATCGTTAATATTTGGCTAAAGTAAAAGCAAATGATAAAATTGAAAATATTAAAAATTAGGGACAAAATTGACAGCAAAAAAAGATTTGAGATAAAATTGACAGTTGGTGTAAAGTTTGGGGACGAAATTAGTGTTTTTGCCTTGTTTTTCTATTTCTTTATATACACTTTAGACACTTCTTTTTTTATGAGATTATTGGTATTTATCCCATCTAAACTCTTATTGAAAACAATTGCAAGAAAAATCTTCAATATCATATCACTTCAAAAACAAAGTATTTTAAGAGATTCTAAATAACTTGTCGATGTATACTTTAATTTTTATTTTTTAAATATTTCCTCTGTATTTCTTACAATGTTAATTATCTCGTTTTCAAATTAATGTATAAAGCATTGATATTATTAATTATGATGATTGTTGATCCACTTTCGAATTAATATACATAATAAAAGAAAGACGAAAAATTGTGATTGATAAATTAGTCAATTAATAATTATGATAATACGATATGTCTAAATTAAAAAAAAAAAATCAGAGAGAAACTAGTGAAGATATATATATATATTTCACCCTAATTTTTCTGCTTCTCATGAGTAGCTTTAGCCTTTAGCTCTACTCTTATTTTTTTTTTTTTTGGACAAACTAGCTCTACTCTTATATACAGACCTCTCTTTTGCTATTTGGCTGTCTCATTTGTATATATACCTATATACGTTATTTGTCCAGCTTTTTAGTTTTTTGTTTCTATATATTCTATTGTTAGTGAAGAACAGTCTCACAGGAAATTAATTAATTTATATGAATGCACGAGCATCCACGACGACAAAGATATATTCCGCACGAATAGCTAGCTTTATATATATATATTGGTTTAATATATTTTGTGGTGACCGAGCGAATAAATTTGAATATTTGTTCATGCCTATATATATCCTCTATCTCTATATATAGGGTGTACATCGTGGCAGATCAGAAAGCCAAAAACAGATACATGTTAATCTGCTTTTTCTGTCTCTCACGGAGCTTGTGTGTTTCAGGTAATTCCAAAATATATATCCATCACATTCTAGATGAAATATATATATCTATATCTATACTATATTATATAGCTTCGTCCCTTTATAGTTGGTCAAAATTATTGAATTAAAAAATTAAAAAAGAAAAAGAAATCACCCACTTTCCTCTAGTCCACCTCTAGCCCACGTTCTCTCAAGTCTCACCCCATACAAGTTACTTTTCATTTTCATTAATATTTTAAGCTCCATAAAAATAAGGTAAATTACACTTTGGTATCCTATAGTTTGGTTATATTTCACTTTAGTACCCGGTGATTTAAAAAGTGACACTTTGGTACCATGTGATATTCTCTCTTAACAAATTATTTTTAAATAATTTTATATTTTACATACATATTTGCGTTCCTATTAGGGCACGCAAAGCCTCTAGTATATATATATATATATGGAATGGGTGAAAATAACATTGGAATATAATGGAAGGGTGTAGAATTTAAAAGCATGCAGAGATATTATTCAAAAACTTTATGACACACTTTACCCCTTACAGGAAATGCAGGACGATATGATATATCCGACAAGGTAAAAAGACACCAACTTATTGGTTTCAAACTTTAACGTATAATACCACCACTACTGATTGTTTTGTTTGTGGTGTAAAAGGATAATGAAGCGAATTATTAATCAATAATAATATCAATAATGATAATAAATAATGTGGAATTCAAAGAGTTATATGGAGAGAATGGAATGAAAATGCTAATTCGATCAATGACTATACTTAAAGTAGGAAAAGGCAATGGTTTCTGGTGCTGAGAGAAGAACAAGTATAGAAGAAGCAGCTTGATGGGAACATCTCCAACATCATTTTTAGTCAGTTTTCCCTCACATTTCGCTTTCATCGAAATTGTTATTCACGTCCTTCTTTTTTCAAATATTTTAATCATTTCAATCTCTCTCTCTCTCTCTCTCGTTTTTATTGGGGAACCGGCTTTTACTTTTCTACCCTACTGACAATTCTATATATATAATATAGAACAAATTCACAATTTGATCTTTTAAATACTGAATTCACAATTTAGTCCTTAAAAATTAAAATAATATATTTATTATTTTTATGAATTAAATAGTATGTCGTTTTAATTTTTTAAAAATTAAAAAAATATCATTTTAATCTTTAAAAATAAAATATAAGGATATGAGAACCTTCTTTGTCTATAAATAATCATAATATAATTATGAATATAATGAACAGTAAAAACAATAACTAGTGCAATCATTCTGGTAAGAGTAGGATTTTAGTTGAGAAAATAGACAAGTCCCTAGCTGTCAGGTCCTTTATAGCAATATCACTCGTCTTTTCATGGGGGGGTTCTTTGAATAGACGATGCAAAGTATTCTGTGTTTCTTGGAGGTACATTTACACACACACACCACACCATTCATTAATGAGTGCTTGGTAGAGAAAACCCTGGAGATATATTCAATTCTGTTTTTAATAACCCACCCATCTACTCCTATCTACACCCCTATTTATAACTGTACTTATCTCACCTTTTGACCCTATCACCAAAAAGGAAAAAAAAAACACAACTCTAGCTGAAGAGTGAAGAGTGAAGACTCTCTCTCTCTCTCTCTGCTCTCTCATTAATGTAACTGAAGCATGCAGAGAGCAACCTCAGAAAAAGGAGGATGAAATTGATGGTGGTGGAAGTAATAATTAAATTAATTGATATCCCTTATCAATCCCATTTCTATGAAGTTGGTTGCACCAATCGTCAGAATAGAATAGAGACAAAAAAAAAACTAAGTAGTAGTTTGAACTTTCAACATTGGAATTAAGTTTGGTTTCATTGGATGGGGTGGAGCCAAAAGATAATATAGTAAGTAACCATAGGCACTAATTTAAGTCATCCTAGCTATATGTACACAGAATCACAAACCGTCACAAAAAAAAAACGAAAAAGAAAATGAAACAAGTGGGATTTTGAATTTAATTTAATTTAATGTGAAGTATGAAATTAAGGGAATGATGGAAGGAAGAAAGAAAAGGAACACTAACAAGTGGAAGGAGGCATGAGATGGAGGCCCAAGTCGTTGTTTTCCAAGACGAGACGAGGCTTGTTGGTATGATTGATAATATCGGGATCATGAAACCCATACTCATTGTGGCCATCACGATGAAGATGATGATTATGAGGATGCACTCTTTTCTTAGACTGAAGCGACACTCCAAACAGCTTGGTTTTGCAGGCGGTGTTGTTTTTACTAGTGGGCTCTTCCACTATGGTTATGGAGCTTTTTGTAGGACTTGTGACTTGGTTGGTAGTAATATTATTATGATTGGTATTAGAAGAAGAATAGGGTCCTACCCCTACTCCTATAAGGTGGTTGATGGATGAGTGAGGAGGGAAAAAAGAAGAAGAAGGAGGCACAGGCTTGACGTGGTTTTGAACAAAGTAGATGATGTCGTTGTAGAGTTTCTTCATGTGAGCCAGCTCCGACATTAGCATGTTGTTGCTCCTTCGAAGTCTCTCGTTGTCCTGAGACAGCGCGGTCACCGTGGCTGAAGTGGTGTTGGTGGTTACCGGAGAAGAGTCGTCTATGACAAACCAATGATTAATCGGTTGTTGTTGATGTTGGTCCATGAGAAAGGAAGAATCGTTAGGTGGTGACGTGGACGGAGAGAATGGGAATAAAGGAGGGACGTTGATGATGCCATGATGTTGATGATGATGAGGTTGAGCAGTTTTCCTTCGGTGGATCTCGCAAAGCAAATGTTTCTCTCCTTTCTTGAAAAACTCGTTCGCGAACTCCCATCTATCCGGCACAATCTTTCTAAAACCCTACCATATATAAAATAATTAGATATTTATTTTGGAATTAATGTTGTTAACATTTGAGGATAAAGAGTACATACATAGGTGTTGAGCTGACGAACGAAGCTAGAGAAATTGTTGTGTTTGAAGTAATTAGGAAGGAGATCTCTGGCAAATTCAGGAGGACGCCAAACGACGAAAGTAGAGTGATCTTCGCCCCAAGAGACGATGTGATCGGTGGAAGGATCGTCCACAAGCTGATAGGTTTTGGTCAGAAACGGTGCCGGAACGGACTTGTGAGAGTCCAGAGAGAGTAATATGCCGTCGCAGTTGTCAACCAGAAGAGCCATTTTCAAATGATCACACTAAAACAAACACACTTTGTGCGTCAGACTCACTATAAAAGGAGGAGAACAAGAAGAAGAAGAAGGCAGGGTTTGTGTTGTGTTGTGTTGTAGGATAATAGTGTCTACCTAGCTACCTAGCTAGCTTGTACCACTGTGTAATGTGTGCGTTTTAATTAAATCAAATCAAATCAAAATGCTGTGAGAGTTGATTGATTCACTTGATTGTAGTGGAGACGGGTATATATGTTATTATATATATATATATATATTTGGATCCTTCTAACATGTGTCCCAAGGGCATATGTTAAGGTTTGTCAAGTGAGTTACATTAAAAATTATCTTTTAAATGAATTTTTTAAATTTCACGGTACGAAATGCTCTACTTAAAATGTGTCATAACGCACATGTTAAATTTTTTTTTTTTTTTTTGGGTTTGGCTTCTCCTCGGTCCTCGGTTATGTAGTGAGAGAGAATATGTGTCTGTCTGTCTAGGACTGTGAAATAAGGGCCTTTCAAGACAAACCCGTGACTCTCTCTCTCTCTCTTTCTACGTGTGTGTGAGTGTGTGTGTGATACAGAGAGTTCTGACATTGATCCCGCGCATACCCACTCAAATATCACGCACCCTCTGCTCCCTTCTTTTTCCAATTCACCGTTTCACCCCTCCCCTTTAGTCCTTTATTATTATTAGGTTAAAGTGCACTTTTGATCCCACAACTTTTTCTTAGGTCTCAATTTAGTCTCATATTTCTTTTGTTGCACTTTTAATCCCATATCTTTATAAAAATTTGAAGATTTGGTCCGGTATCACTTTTGGTCCCATATCCTTTGGTTAAGTTGCAGAGTTGGTCCTATATTTTTACAAAGAGTTTCACCACCGTTCCAACTTGACCCAAAGCTATTGAACCAATTCTACATCTGACTCAAAGATATGAGATCAATTCTGTAACCTGATCAAAAGATATGGGACCGAAAGTGCGACACAGGACTAAATATGCAACCTGAGCAAAAGATATGAGACCAAAAGTGCAACAAAAAAAGTTAAAGGACCAAATTGAGATCTGACCAAAAGTTATGGGACCGAAAGTGCACTTTGGTTTTATTATTATTTCACTTCCAAAATTAACCCCACATTTTTTTTTTAAAAAAAAAGAATATATCTAACTAAATTCAATCTTACACACACATTTGGAATTAATTAATTAGCTTGTGTTTTTCATTTGTATAATTAGAAATAGTAGTGAACAATATATACCGCTCACCCCAGTTTTATTGTGAGAATCAAAGAGAAAAGGAATTAAAAAAAAAATGGTTTTGTTTGGTCTGAGATGAAAGGATCGGAGTTTGAGTTTAATTTGTAGGTTTGCGTTTGTTGTTTATTGTCACCAACCAAACACAGTGTCGAATTCCGAATCCCTATCATATTTCTACAGCATGTCTGTCTCAGATAAATAGATATAAGGCAAAGGATACATCGAACAACGTGATTTGGGGAATTAAAAGGAAAGACTGTTTAGGGTGACGACATTTCTTCCTTCCATTGCTTCTCTAACTTCTATTTCCTTTCCTTTCCTTTCCTTCTCTAACTTTTTTCTTCTTCTTCTTCGTCTTCTCGTGCCTTCCTTTTCTTATTGATAAATACGTATTCCAAACTTCTAGCTAGAGAGAGACATGAATGGTGTGTGTGTGAGTGGTGTGTACCTTTTTAGTGACTAGCATACAATAGGTAGCTCTAGTTGTTGTATACTACTGTTTAACTTTCGCTTACTTTTTTGTTAACATTATATTGAGCGTAGCTCCCTCCAAACTTTGGCTCTTCCAATTGTTCCTAATTGCTGACGTGTCCAGGAGATTGAATTATTGACCCCAAAAAGTTCCCATGAATAACTCCCTAAATTTTTACAGCTTTTCTCTTTCCCTTTCCTTTTCTTCTCTTTCACTTTCCCTCTCATCCTCTCGTCACAAAATTATCTTCTTTTACTTTCTCTCTCTCTGATCTTGTCTCTTTTACTTTCTCACTCTCTCACTCTCTATCACCCCCATGCATCAGTGATGATTGATGAATATATATCCATCAACTACCTCCTCCTCCTCGTGCACTCAACTTTCCCCCACTAATTAATTTCCACTCTCAAATCTCAATATTACATTAATTCTCCAAAACATTATATTCACCATTATTCTTTAACCCAACTTTTTAACGTATCCCTTTAAGTTCATCTTATCAACCTCTAATTCTATAAATATACAAACATGCATGTTAGATCTAACATAAAGTTAATCTTTTACAAGAGAAAGGATTCTCTACACCTCCTGTAGTACTGCAGGGACCAATAAGAATCTGCCACATGCACACCACTATACACGTAATGAGATCCTTGCCACACTGTAGAAAGTGCAGTACGACAGAGGATTCACTGCCCTTTTACAATATGATCAAATTCAGTTCAAATGGTCGTTAGATGAAGTATACTCAAAATTAATGATCTAAATTAAAAAAAAAAAAAGAACTCTCTAATTCCATCTNGGCGCCATCTTGGTGGGTCCCATTGGGAGATTTGATCTCTCAATTTGATTCTCCAAGATTGCATTTTGAATTTAAATATAATATTAGAGTAATATTATAATTATAAATTCAAGGCCTAAAATAATTATATTATCAGAATATCTTTATTTTAGGAATAATTAAATCACCAAATATTCTCCCTATATAAGGAGGGCAAGTCGACTTGCCCTATACACACAAGTGTGAAACCCTAGTTTGTTTTTCCTCCTAAGAGTTAGAGAGAGAAAATTCCTTTGCACACACTAGAGAGAAAGTCGACTTTCTCTAAGAGTTAGAGAGAGAATTCGACTTTGCTCCAAAATTAGGGTTTTGTGAGAAGAATAGGCAAGAAGGAGTTCTTGTGGGGGGATTCTTCTAGCGCCACCTCCATTGCTGAATTATCAAGAAGGAGTTCTTGAAATTCAGAGGTCTGTAGATTGGTCCCGGAAATTCTTTTGAGAAAAGAATTTGGAGGCTAGCACCTCGGTGATCAAGGAAACTGTTCGTGTGGATTACTGGCAGAGGGAGAACTCTGGGAGTGGACTCCGTGGAACTCGCCCCGTACAACCATCGTTTTGAAACTCTGAGGTATAACACTAACCAAAAGTTTTAAATTCTACTAGCGGATCCGTTCGGGAATCATAGGACCTAGGCGTTATTTTAATTTTTATTTTTGCTTCCGCTGCCTTAGGCGCCTAGGATTCCCAACAAAACGCACTCCCCAGAAATTACAAATTCTTTAAAGGATGACTTAGTCATCCGAAATCACTGTGGCGACCGCTCCCGGCACGTGCTCGCCGCTGCCTTCACCCGCGCTATCCGCGGCTATGATTGGATGCTCCACATCCGCTTGGTTTCCCGCGGTGCTCTGCACGTCTGCCGGCAGCACGTACCCCTCGTCCCCTGGTCTGGGCCGCGACCGCCCTTCTGCCACCTCCAACTCGTGGATTGACCAATCATCAAGCATGTCCGGCATTGGCTCGCCAGGCTCGTCGTTATCCGCCCGCATCCGGATCTCCTGCCCGCCATGCCCGTTGGGAAGCACCTCGAAGGTGTAGTCAATGCCCGCCTCATTGATCTCAGGGTTCGACAAGTTAAGCTGCTTGCGACAGTTCTCGAACCCCCGGGCAGTCGCATTCATGTAAAACCAGTACCACTGCCTCCGCTCCTCTCGGCGTGCACGCTCGATCCTCCGGGCCTCCCTTGCCTGATAGGCCTCGAGCTCACCCTTTGCGGCCGCCGCTTCTCCCCTCTGCGACACCGCTTCCCGGGCTGCTTCAGCAGCCTCCTGTTCCGCCTTTTTCCTCCTCTCCCTCTCCCTCTTACTCTCCTCCTCCAGCTTCTTCACCTTCCCCCGCTCGGCCTGCGCCTCCGCCAGCGCTTGGTCCCTGGCAGCTTCCAGTGCATTAAGCTGCTCCACCCCCGGCCGCCCTGGCCTCTGCCCTCAGATGGGCTACCTCCCTCGCGAGGTTGTGCGTCAATGTCTGGGAGGCATGGGCAGCCGCCGCAGCCCCCATGCAATGCGCCGTCGCGTACTCTGCCGGCGGCCGTCTGAATGCCTCGGCCACCAAGTGGTCATGCCACTCGTAAGTTCCGGAGGAGTACAGGGACTGGATGGAAGCAACACCAGAGAAACGCCCCCCGTTGGGATTGGTAGGCAGATATGGGAACGGAACCTCCCCCCTCTCATCCTGCTTCCGATCCTCGGACATGTTTAGCCGGGGGTTTGGCGGGCCATCTCCATCAGGATGGCTGTTCTTGATCAGCAGGGCCAGCTCCTGCTCGGAGTAGTGAATGAATGTGCCTGGCTCCTCGGGCCCACTGGTGCGCGCCCTCTTGGAAGGCGGGGCCTCTCTCGCCTCGGCACCCACCTTCTCTTTTCCCTTCCCACCTTTTTTCCCCTTGTCAGATGGGGAAGCATTCCCAGCAGTAGCGGCATTCGCCTTCCTCATCCCACCAAGCGCCAGAATTGGTGGGCCCGCTCTCTTCTTCGTTGGGCCTGCCGACGCCGGCCCGGCCGCTGCTTGAGCCTCCGCGCCCCCAGAAGCCGCGAAGGCACCGCGGAGGCACGCGGTGCTGAAGGCCCTAGAACTCTATGCCTTGCTCCAGGCGCCATTGGTGGAGCCCGCACCCCAGCTAGTCCGGACGTTTGCGCGGGCCCCGGTCCACCCACTTGCTCCGCTCGGCCCGCCACAGCCGAGCTTCCGGCCCCCTGGTCAGTGGGCCTCCTCTTTGCGTCAGTCAAAGCTGCAAAACAAACAACAAACTGGTTAGGAGCCATCCAAACAACCACATCGTATAACAATCAGCAGAGAAAATTAACATATTACATGATTGTGTGTAATGGCGGTAAAACGAGCTAAGGAGTCTATCCGGCCGCCGCTCCTCCTCACTCAAATGCCCCCTCTTAATCGGGCTCACCCCTCTATTGGCATCTGACCACACTACGGGGAACAGCGGGCGGTCATCCTGTTCTCTCACCCACCAAGGGCGCTCCATCCCATTTTGCACAATGGGGAAATACCTATCCTTCCTGTTCTTCCAGTTGCTTATACTGGCTGGAAATCCACTCAGGCTCCCCCCTTTGCTCTGTATGTTCACTCGTCCGTTGTCCCCAGGTTTCACCGAGAACCAATACAGAAACAGTCTTACAGTCAGTTGCACGCCGACAGACTAGGCTACGTACTGTAAGAACTTAAAACTCCTCCATCTGTTTGCCATCAGCTGCGCTGGACAGCAGTTGAAGTGATTCATCAATTCCACCTCGAAATTAGTGAATGGCAGATCGGAGCTGCACTCCCGCAGGAGGACCTCGTGTACGATGAACCCCCGCCGATGAGTCCACCACATCGAGTTGTTGCCGTCCCACACGCCCACGGCCATGCCGCTCGCCTCCCGACCAGACCCTGGCCCAAAGTAGGCATCGTGGACCGCCTCCAGATCCTCTTCACTGTCAAATCTGGACGGCTCCGCAGGCGGCCCCTTGGTCGCCCTAACCTCGGGATTACCATACCCCTCCGCGGCATCCCATGTAACCTCGTCGCGAGCCATGATCAGGCGCTCCCCCTCGGATGCCGACCCGCTAAGGGTGCCCGTTGGCTCACCCATCACCCTCGCTGGTTTCCCCTCTGTGCGGTCAGAAAGCTCCAGCACTAGCTCCTCCCCCGTCGTCTCCAACATAACTGCTGGTTTAAAAACGACTAACTCCAAACACCCCCTAGACACACTCCGCGCGCCCCTCGCGTTACGCGCTCTCCTAGATAACAGTTCGGTCGCCCTCTGCACCACTTCGTCTAGTGAGCGACGCACCTCCTCTAAATCCACAGAGCTACTCCCCTGTGTAGTCCAACTACTAACGCTACTCAGTTCCTCACATTCTTCTAACTCCCTAATGACCACCATGGTCTCTAACACTTGCCAGAAAAGTCAAAGCACAAGGGATTAGGAAGTACCTGAAGACATAGTACGTTTGGTTGTTAGTTTGAAAGTTGAACAATTTGCGGCGCTCGCCCTGGTTATCAACTATTGATCACTCTTCGCAACCTGCCAACAGGAAAACACACGTGTCATCATATGACCCAACACACTCCCAACATACTAAAAACCGCCCGGTCCACTCAGACGGGGCGCACGCCCCATTAACCCAGAACCGTTTTCAACCTAGAAACGCATTCACACAAACACGACAAAAACACGCCCAGAAAACCCAGAATCTTCGTGAACACTCATGAACCTGGCAAACCCTAGCCCAGATAACCCAAACATGTACACCTAAATACCCAGTACATTCACCAACGCAGCCAGAAACCCTCACTATGCACTCGCACCTTGCGACTCACCCTAGGAATCAGAACCCAAAATCTCATTTTTACCAAACCCCAACCCATTCCTCGCTGACTCTAGCGACGAACTCCCCTGCACCACAACAATCCATCGCAACACACGCAACAAACCAGTAATACATGCGACCATCACACCAACAACCAGAAACTCACGAGACTGAGAATACGAAACCCTAACACAGGCAGAATAACGCGAAATCGCCAAAGGTTACTTACGAGAAAACTTCTCACTCGGGCCGATTCTCGCTCACAACCACAGCGCTTCGATTCCGGCAACGGTTACACAACTCCAGCGGCTGAACTCGTCGGCTTTCTCTTTTCTCTCTCCTCAACTCTCGTATGCAAGCAAAAGTGCAAGAGACGCTTCTTCTGGCCCTTATATACCCTCACAAGCACGGCATACGAGGCATTTTCTACTTTTTCAAACTCAGGCCACCCGGGTTGCGACACGTGTCTGTGACAAGACAGCGCTACCTACCACATGGACGCCCGCCTCAGTATCCCCGACTTTCCATATTCCCTTGAGGTGGACGCCCGACTTTCCTATTTTCCCCTCTGCGTGGGGGACAAGTACTCATGTACCTATTGGGCGTACGCCTAGATCGCATGCATGTCCCAGGCGTTGGATCCATCGCCTGCGCTCCAAACCTATTATCCAGCGCGCCCGCCGAGATGCAACGACGATCGTGCTCGTCAACTTCTTTAAGGAGGGACTTGTGATACATCACTATTTGGGCGTACGCCTAAGTAGCCCTCGAACCGGGCCCCCTCTCCCCTCCAAACCTTTCAAGGCGCACTTGAGCCATTCAAGTGCCCTCCGAACATTAGAGGCGACCGTGCTCCACCCCGGGTCACAGCGCGCGCCTCCAGACTAACACGCAGTCACCCATGACTGCCTTGTCCCGCAAACTTCGCTGAGGGAGATCGTGGGTCACGACCTTAGTCACACCCACGTTCTCCAGTATCATGGCGCCCGCCAAGCGAAACGACACGCAATCACCCACGATTGCCTTGCTCCGCAAATCTCGGTCTCCACCACCTCCGCTGGTGGAGATCGTGCCTTGTTACGTGGTGCGCCCCGCGCGCTGACCACCACTCTCCCCCTGCACTATAAATAGAGCTCAACTCAACAGTCTAAGGTTAGCTACTCTTTGCCTCTCAGAATTCTCTCACTCTCATATCTCTCATATACTAATTTGAGCGTCGGAGTATTCTTCGCAGGGCCCCCCTGTGAAGTTCTTGCAGACACTTGGACGATCAACTCGCTCTTGCAGCCTACATCCATTGAACTAGGTAAGTGCAATCCATTTTCNCATGTTTATTTCTTATTTTTTTTAATTTTTAATTTAATTATTTTTGACCAACCAAAAGCATTCTCACACATATAATATAGTATAGATATAGATATGTGTATATATATATAGTAAACTAACAATTTGGTCCCTAAAAGATTATCAAGCTGACAACTCAGTCCCTAAAAGATTAAAATTCACAGCTTAATTAGTCCCTGAAAGATCAATATAGTATATTAATTAGTTATTTTTATCGATTAAATAATATATCATTTTAATCTTTCAAGAATTAAATAGTATATTATTTTTATCTTTCAGGGATTAAATTGTACATTTCAATCTTTTAAGGACTGAGTTGTCAACTCGGTAATCTTTCAAGGACTAAATTGTTACTTTACTCATATATATATATATATATTATGGTGATTTTCCCGTGTACATATCCCACAAAAAAATAGAGTTTACTTATTTAACATAATATTTGTATGTATAGTAAGTAATAATGAGCTCCAGTCTTTGAGGAGAATTACACTCTAAAAATTAATTAGTGAGGTTTGAAAATCTAAAATTTTATAAAGTATCTTAGACTTAGTAATCTGCCCAATATAAAACTCATCCGCAATAATTATTACAAGGCACTAGACATACAATAGTATTTGAATTCAATATATACATATACAAATAAAATTGTGTACGATATTTTTTTTCTGTAAAATCATTTGAACAACATGCATGTTGAAATACATTGATTTATTCTGATCATATTTGAAGGCACTTAGATGACCTTTGAGTGACATACTTGCATAAAGTAAAGCATAAGATGTGTCATTACATTTTTTTTTTAGTATATTGAAAGTTTAGGTGAGTTGGGTTTTGGGGGCTCACCAAGACCAAAACAGGCCTCAAGGCTCTATGAGCGTTTAAAAAGGTACTTACAGATCGCCTACCAACAAGGCTCTCACATCAGCAGTGGGATTCGAACTCACGACCTTGTAGGTTATGAGTTGACTCCTTACCAACTGGGTCAACCTTTGTTAGCAATGTGTTATTACATTTGTACAGGAGGATTATATACGACATTTAATTATGCGAAAAAATAGATAATTGGTCATATTAATATATATGGAAAGTGTTTGATATATATGAAGATGATTAAATAAAATTAAAGAATAATGTCTTAAAAGAAGCTACAATAAGTATGGGACATATGGTTTTCAATTCCATGCAAAAGTTGAATTTCAATTCCCCTGAGAAAGATGTTGAAAAGCAGCTTCCTCGAAGAATAATTAGTGCCTAATTAATAAAAATATTACTTGCATGCCATATATATAATAAATATATTTTCTTATCAATGAAAGAAAGCTAATTTTAACCTACTTTAGAGTTACATTAAAAGGAGAGATGGTAGAGCAAGAGAGTCTTTCCTCCTCTATCTTTTATCCCCTTTTTCTATTCTTTTCTCTCTCTTTTCCTTTCCGCTTTATTTTTGTTTTCTTTCTTTCTTTTTCACTTTCTTAAAGTCATCCATACGACTTCTACGTGAAAAATAAAAAAGAGATCCTTTCTATTTATGTGACAAGGGATACTTTGCAATATATCGTACCACACTACAGAATATATGTAGGAATATATTTAGAATAAGTAGTATATTCAATTATTCATAATATTCTACAGTACACACATATAGCTCTCACACCAAACAGACAAACACCATCTATATATCTTTTCATAATCAAAAGAAAAAGCAAAGAGAAGTGTAAGATAATTAATCCCATATATTGATTTGATGCAAGCGGGCCAAATTAAAGAACTCCACTAATTAAAAACATGGCTTTATATCTGATCGATTAGCACATGTGCATGCAAGATAATGCATGCATGTATATATATATTGCATGGCATGGCCGACCTCGCATGTCTGATAGTGGGACCCAATAAGTTATATATATTTTCAGTACAATCAAGATTGAATCATGTATATATATATGGTCTTGACCTAAACATGATTAAGCAAAAAAGTGAGAGTCACCGAACGAATGAATGTCAAAAGAGACAAGGTGAATAATTAATTTTTGGTTTAGAAATAGGATTAGAATAATTAGAAGAAGAAGAAGAAGAAGGTAAGAAGATATATATTATGCATGATAGGTATAGGTAAGATAGGAAGGTAATAAGAGGGGAACATAAAGGCTGTTGGATCACATGCATATCACATTCTTTTTCTCTCCTTCGTCTTCTCCTTCTCTTCTTTTCATAGTGTGGTTTGATACTTGAAAGGAAAACAAATAAATAAAGGTGATTACTAACCAACAAAAATAAAAGGAAAAAAGGGTTACTTATTATATAATGGTTCCACATGTACATTCCACATTGCACACAGTTGAAAATTGGTGATAGTAGCTCCTCAATCCAAGGGATTCCCATATAAGAGATCGATGTTCAACCTGCTTTCTGGGACCCTCCTTCATCATTTCATGCATCTACTAATACTATACCTAGCTAGCTCCTTCATAATATAACTTGAAACACACAAACACCCTCTACCTACCTCTCTCCTTTAATCTTTATTTTTGCTTCTGTAAATTTGTTTAAATTAAACTATTAAAGTACCATTATTTTCTGTAATTTCTTTTGATTATTCTCAATAATCCACGAGAGACAATTTTGTTCAATTATATCATATGTTACATCTAGACATTTCTCCTAACAAACTCTAGACTTATCACGTAAGAAATTAGTCTATTCCGCTCTATCTAACCTCTGTTAGCAAAGGGATTACAATTTTTGTAGCTTAAAGTAATGAATTATTGGGCCAACAGGCGTTTAAATCTAGTGGAAAGAATTAAATTATCTTCAGTAAAAAATAATTGTGAGATAGCAAAAACAAAATGGCAATCCTTAATTTGATGCTCCTCGTCACTCCTCAATCATTATTTCATCATCCATTATCGGTAAAAGAATCAAAAAAAAAAAAATCTGAAAGTTAAATCGATCATAATTGAGTTTTTATTAAGTTGTCATTTGCCTGTTTGATAGATTCTAACTGTACCTCCAGTAATATATATATATATATATATAGACACACGCACAATTAGGGGTGTTTATTGGGTTGGGCTAACCCGCCAACCCGCTAAAACCAACCCACCCACTAGTTTGAGTTAGGCTGGCGGTTGGTTTGGGTTCAAAAAGTTGAGCCCGCTGTGGTTTGGGTTAGGCTGCGGGTTTCAAGATTTTGAACCTGCTCAACCCAACCCAACCCGCCGGCCCACAAAAATATTAAATAAAAAATAAAATTAATTTTTTATTTAGTTAAAATTATATTTTAATATCACAAATAATATTATTTTTAAAATTTGGTCAATTAATAAATTTTTATTTTCAATTTAGTCCATAAAAAACAAATTGTGAAGAACCAAATTAAAGAAAAAAATTTAAGAGGGACCAAATTTTTTATAAAATAAATATATAAAAAATAAAAAAAAATAGCTTGGGCCAACATGCCAACCCAACCCAAACCAACCCGCCACTGTTTGGTTTGAGTTAACTCAATTATTTTCTTTAACCCAACTCAACTCAACCCGCCAAATAAATTAGTGAGCTCGAACCAACTCGCCCTAAACCCAACCCAACCCCGTGAACACCCCTACGCACAATTATATAATGATACAAAAATTATAATTTCCACGTCATTACCCACTAAACAAGAAGCCTTTTGATTTTGTCAATCATGTCTTTCAAAGGGAGAAAAGTTGTTTTTACTAAATGATCATCTATCTGATAGTGATCTAGCTAGTTTAATTTCATTGATTTCCATTACAATATGAATTGAAGTGACTGTTTTCCAGTTATGTTATTACCGTTTTATATTATTCTCCTCCTCATCCTTGTACGATTGATTAGATTTATTAGTAAAATCATGCTTAAATCAAGCTGATCAGAAATAAAAAATTACATATTCTCTCAGTCTTATCTCTAAAGATCTGTCAATTATATTCCTGATGAATGTTGAAACAATCAAATAACACTTTATGGCCTAAATTAAACAATGTACACCCATTTTTTTTTATACAAAAAATTTTAGGTGAGTTAGACCTCGGGGGCTCACCAAGACCAGGGCGTGCCTCCAGGCTCTATAAGCACTTACAGATCGCCTACTAACAAGGTCCTCACATCGGCAACAGATTCGAACTCACGACCTTGTAAGTTATAAGTTGACTCCTTACCAACTAGGTCAACCTTTGTTGGCAATGTACACCCATTTTGGTTTCAGCAAATTAAGCACACTAGATATGTAATTAGCAAGCTAATTAAGGCATGTATAGACGTAACAAATGTGGAGTACAAAACACAATCAGGGTAGGTGCTGATCTAGTTTAATGTTGAGAGAATAATAATTAAGGATATATACTTAAGGAATTAGGAAGTATGTGTAGGTAATAGGTAGTGATCATTTATAGGAAGGACCACCTCATAACTGTTGCCAAAAGTGGAAGCTAAGCCACAGCCTATTGTACGTATATGGTGTTGCCACTTCTTTCACGTTGGCTTTATTCACACAAGAAATTGGGCTCAAGCAGTTTTCACGTCCCACCCATAAAAGCAGTGCTCATTCGTTTTCACCTTCATAGGTTAATTTTGTGTGTATGCATGTGTATGTGTGTGTGTATATATATATATATATATGGATTATGGAGAGAGAGAGAGAGATGCTACGGCAATTTTCATTAAATAAATTTATAATAAAAAAATATATAAAGAAACTTGTATATATGTTAAATCCATTTAATAGTTGATCATACACTGGCGATATTGATCGATATAGATGGATGATTTAACAGTGAAGAATTAATTAGAACTCTTGAGACCAGTCTGAAGACTCTGAAATCTCAATAATATTTTCCTACATATATATAATGCCTATTGCCTGCCATGTAATAAGAAAAACCGTACTTACAACCTTCTGTTGCCTATGTATATAGTAGATAGGCAGAGATGAACATTGATATTATCAAGTGTTTTAAACTTGACAGAAGGCAGTAGCCATTTTTGTAATTTTTTTAATTTTCTATCAAGTGTTTTAAACAACTACCATATGTGTAAATATCCTAATAGCTAGATTCGGAGAAAGAAAATTACAAAAGATTAGACTATATATATTGAAATGGAAAGGGTAAATTTAATTTGAGAGAGAGAAAGAGCAGAGGGGAAGAGAGTGAAGATTTTAACAAGCTGAGTCCTAATAAGGAAATAGAGAGGACTACTATTTAAGAAAAAAATAATTGTTTTACAATAATTTCGAGGATTTTTTTTTTGAAAGGCACTTAAGATATTTAAGAAATTGAAATAGTTATAAAAATTAACAGAATAGCTGAAGAAGTAATACATAAAAAAAAAAATTAAACAATAATTATTACTTTAATTTTTGAAACTTTTTCAGTCCTTTATGTACATTATACCCATCAGTGTACCCAGCAAATTTTTTTTACTGAAAAAACCTCTAATTTAAACTATTGATGTAATTAAAATAGTCAATGATATAATATCAAAACCTCCGTTATTATTATAATTAAACATCCATTTTTTCTTTCTTGTTTGCAACTTCTTGTAATTGGGAAGTATTTAGAGGCCGTGACTTGATCAAGCCCTAAATTGTTCTTACTTTGAGACTTCCATTATTTTTGCATCAATGAACCCATAGAAATAGGGAATAATGTCAACGGTAAAATGGTAAGCATTTGAACTCCAAGTAGCTAGAGGTATGATTAATATATAGATTTATTATTTTATACAAATTTCCATGAGGTACAATATATATAAACTATAAAGGTACCCATATGTTTGTGAATATAGAAAATGTATATATATATATATATAAATAGGGTAGAGAATAATTGGGTATAGAGATATATATATATATATATATATGCTGACAAAAGAACAAATGTTCCATTTACGTGGGGAAAGCTTTGCATCAGAGCGCAATATCCATGAAAAGCAGAAGCTGTGGGCATAAGTCGCTACATGGTTCAGGTTAAAGAAAGGAATAACTTTGACTGCAAAAGGGCACACATACATATTGCCATATTGGACTCCCAAAATGAATTTCACTGATCACAGCCAGTCCATACTCTTACATATATATTGATGAATTGATATGATATGATATGATGTCTGTGAAAAAAGAAAGAAAGCATATAGTGTGATACAAAGTGGAAGGAAGCAGGCTTAATTAGAGAAGGCTGCCCAAAGACCCCACAAAGAGAAAGAAGAAAAAAAAAAGAAAGTATAAAAACAGCTTTATGGGGAATAAGGATGAGATATTGCATGATTGAACTCATGTAATTTAACACTCTTCTCACTCTCACTCTCACATTAGTCTAGCTACTAGTACTATATATATATATAGTACTCCCCCATTTAATTTTTTACAATATATAATTAATCTTTTTTGTGAGTCACAAACCCACTTAATTAGTCTTCTGGAAACTTAAACTTGGTTCTAATTAAAGAGATCAAAGGCAAACTTCGTCTACGAGAACTTGAAATAATTGCGATGTTTAAATCAATAAAAAAAATCTTGAAGGTAAATAAGGGCAGTCCAGTGCACGAGATTCTCACTAGATGAGATTTGAGGAAGGTCAAGATGTACGCAGTCTTACTCCTACTTTGCAGAGAGGTTGTTTCTAGGATTTGAACCCATAACCTCTTAGTCACCAAGCAGCAACTTTACCGTCCATGAAAAAAATTCTTGAAAATTTTAATTTAAATTTTCAGGGATTTGAATAGTGTATCTTTGATTTTGAGATGTTCAAAAACTTTATATTAAGATTAACAAAAGAGATTTTTTTTTAATATCGAAGTATGAGACATTAGGAATGTAGATTCTAAGAATCCCGAACGTAACTATATATTATTATGTGTACGCTTGGCACCTACACATTGTTAAAGCAGTAAGTCAGAATATATCAGCGTTTGTGTATATGTAGATTTATCTATGTGTTTGTGTACATTTATACTTAATCTTCAATATAATGTCTAAATTTGAGTTATATGATTCCATTTTAGAGAGAGAGAGATAAAGAAGAAAAAGGGAAAGTGGGGACGAGTATGACAGGACTTAGAGGTGGTGGAAGTGGAGAAGGTGGTGGAAATAATTATGGTAACAATAATAGATTGCGAGATAGATTGTTATAATCATGGGCGAAGCATATTCACTTTCCTCTTTGTCATCACTTTCTAAGGCATGATTAGTATAAAGCAACCTCATCTTAAAAATCTACTTTCCCCTACATCTCTCACCCTCAATTCATGTTGATGTTGCCATATTTACACTAGACACTAGTTAACACTTAACACCCCCAAATGGTAAATTTTGCTGGCTCCCCAAGTAGTAAATTTTAATCTTGCTCCTCCAATTTAAGTATTCAATTGCATTCAATTAAACAATGGTTATGCTAAATTCAAGCTCTCACCCACTGTGAAATAGCTTTCCTTGAAGTAATCTCAGTTGCTAAAAGATACGACGGATTAATTCCAGAACAATAATTAATCTCAGTTGCTATAATTCAAATAATGATATAAAATGTTTTTCTGCAAAATTAAAAGAACAATATTAAAAAAATATCTTGGATCAAAAGAACACCAGATTTTTAACTCGATTCAAATATTGGAAAAGTAGTTTCATTCTTTTTTGTTTCTTAAAGGTCAAAGAGTAGTTTTAGTTTAGCATTTCACTGGGCTGAAGTGGGCTGTCATTGAGAGGAGCAGTTTGGTTGTAAATTGTAAATATTGCCAGCTTACCAGAATACTTATGGGCCAAATTCATAAATTCCAAGCCCGAACCAATGGAGAAGCGGTACGTCATTTTACATTTATACATGTGGCTTCCCAAGAAAGATCCAAGTTAGAGTGGACGGTAGATTGAAAGAAAAAATATATCTATATTTTTCGAGATGATACTATCATTGTTCACAAAATATTATACTATTAAGCTCTTTAACTTTATCTGATATACGTCCCAGAAAAAAAATTATATCTGATATTATTTTTTTATAATTATTTTTTTTAAAAAAAAAAGTTTCTAACATATTTTTCTTGTAATTGATTGTGTAAAATATTTTGTGCATATCTTATTTTTATAAAAACAAGTAATAAAAATATAAATATGTTGACCTAACTCTAGGTCCCTAGTCCTTGTAAAAGTTGGGAGATGCCAGTTTTCGAGAGGGCTTTAGTTGAACAAACAGTCAAACATAGTAATAATTGCATAGGAAAGCAAAAACGTAACATTTTCTACGAAAAAGAAAGAGTACACATGACCCGATATTATTTTTTATAATGAAATTCTTTGGCTCCTTTCCAAGATACGAAGGTGGAATACTTAATCTTGTGTGTATATATATTTGAGTAAACTACTAAATTGCTCCCTGGATTATTGGCTAGTTGACAGATTGGTCCCCGAATTTAGGAAATTGACAAATAGGTCCCCGAATTTTTCTAACGTTAGTCAAATAGGTCCCCGAATAACATGCACAGAAGGACCTATTTGACAAATGTTAGAAAAATTCGGGGACCTATTTGACTCGTTAGAAAAATTCGGGGATCTATTTGTCAATTTCCTAAATTCGAGGACCAATCTGCCAGCGAGTCAATAATCCAGGGACCAATTTAGTAGTTTACTCATATATATTTGCTACATGGCCATAACAATACAATAATTAGTTACAAGTAGCATATAATTTTAATATTGAATTTGAATTTTAACACTAACACCTATAAGAATATGTAGTTACATGTAGACCTCTATGCCAATAAATTTAGAGGATTGACATAGAGGACAAAAACTAATCTTATTTTCACAATCTTTACAGAGGCAGAGATGCTTACATGGTAATATGAGCATGTTGGCTTCATTGACTCTGCAGGTCTTGCATGTCATCGTCTCTTTCACATCATTGTTCTCTTTTGAGAGCAGGCAAAAATCAATGGATCGACCATTACAGAAAGATGTTGTATCGTCTATCTCACTGTCGCCGCATCCTTCTTTACTATCTCGGCTATGAACATACACTTGTTCAAGATTAAACTTGAGAGCAGAAACCATGTTCTCGTTGTATTTGACTCGTTGTTGCCAGGCACTTGCTTCAATACTCAACTGCTCCATGCGCTCCTCCAGTTCTATATTCCTCTTATTGATACTTTCAACCTTAGCTTCTTTCTCTCGAAGATTCTGGAGGATTTTGTCTTCAACAATTGATATACTTTGAAGCTGTGATGCCTCAAACTCCTCTAGAATAGTTTGCCGGAATTGTTCATCCTATTTTAAAGGAGAGAAGCAGAAACTTAATTAAACTTATCCTAAGATTACACGGTTCTCTTTGCTCATAGAAAGACTCTGTGTTATCATATATATATATATATATATATATAATACACTTATGCCATGACTTAAAAAGGAAACAACCATGTTACCGTAAAAAAATAAAAAGGGAACAACCAAGGTTCAATCACTGAAATCAAAGATCCAGTTTCTCACACATGCAAGCAATACCAATTTTACATCAATAATAAACCTCACTCCTTTGTTCTGGCCAACGTCAATAAACTTCAATAGTCAATAAAAATTGCAATAGAACATTCATGATCCTTTCAACCAATATCATAGCACCCTAAACTGGGAAGAGGATGAAGGTCTTGCTCTTAATTATGGCCATAGGATAACAAAACCATGACCAGACATTGGAGAGGTGGAGATAGCCCTTTCTTTGTATTTTGTATATGACCAATGAGTTATTTGAAGGGCTGATATACAGCCCTGAAAACCCAGACAGAAAATAAGAGAGACATAACCTTGTAAAAGAAGTTGAATAACAACCCCTTCACCTATTGCCCCTAATTTAAATATCATGGCTTAAACGCTTTTGGAAGCTAAGACAATGATAAAAAGGAAAGAAAAGTATGAAGGGTGAAATGGTCAACAACGATAATAGATCTTCCATAAACTATGCGGATGCATGTATAGAATAGAGAAGAATAGAGGTCAAATTGTTTATTTTGGTCGTTCACTAAAACGTACTGAGCTTGTTTTGAAGTTTTATTTCCTCTTATATCCGAACTTCAATCTTATTCTCTTTTACCATTGACTAAAACAAATTGCAAATAGCAAGAAAAAAATAACAAAATGGTATTTACAAAATCCTCCTTCCTTTCCTCACCAGCGAGATAAAAAGTATCCCCCTTCCTAATTACCCATCGCATTTAACTATTTAAGTTAAAAAAGCCTCTACTCCTAAAGCATCATCCTGATTCCTGATGTCTGACTAAATATTACACACTTGCTAAAACCTTGCACAAGTAAAACTAGATTATTGATTAATTCTCTCTTAACTGTTTACCTTTTTTATAAGTAACTCTACTCACCGTGAACTCACCACCATTAACAAACACAGGTACAAAAAACATCTGTAAACCCTTTAGTGGTAAAATCCTTTCAAAAGGGAAGCACACAAAAGTCCACCAAGACATTATTGCATTTTTCTTCAGACTTCTTCATAGTTAAAGCAAGGATTGAGAATATGCATTCACCAACCACTGGACTACCATAAATTGCACTAACCTGCACTTTGAGAAATCTATCTATCTCTGCATCCTGATGCTGTAATTCTTGATCAATATTGTCACCAACAAGAGACAATAAAGCTGAGTCTCCCGTGGAAGCCAAGCGGGAGTTGTCAAATGATAAGCCCAATCCAGTGGAAACAGATCGTGGTTGCAGAAAATCCACTGAAGATATCTGAGAATTATTCTCCAGAAAATCCTGCTCTTTCAATCTTTTCCTCTCCGGTTCCAAATTGTAATTCCAATGCAAATCAACTCCACCATCGCTGCCATCAGCAGGAGGCACAGGTCCCGGTGCAAACCCTAAAACATGAACTAAAAAAACACAACAACAAATTGCAGATCGATTCAATAAATCAACCGAGCAAAGAAAGAAAGTGGCAACTAAAAACTCAACTAAACTACTATCTTCGACATTAGTATCAGTTCAATTACTCAAGTTGTCATTCAGAGTTAGGAATAGTACACTTACATGGAGGAACATAGGGAGGATGCTGGGACCGATCTTGTAAATGATTGGGATTATAGTAAGTGAGATGCTGCGACATCTGACCATTGATTGTTTGCAGATTTCTGGAGACAAAATTAGAAGGAAGAGGAAGTATCGGAGACGAGTAATTACACAAAAAACAAAGTAGAAGAAAAGGGAATTGTTTGACATTTTACCAACTTCAATCAACATTCGAGCTTAAATTTACCTCAGAGATTGTAATTGTTGCTTAGGGAGAGCCATGAACATCCATAGAGATGCAAGGATGATATATTGGATGAGGCTTTCTATTCAGATTTCAGAAATCAGAATGACGAGGAGGAGCGGATGAAATAAATTTCTTTGTATTTTCATGTTGGCCCCGCGTCTTTTTGTAAATTGTTCCAGTATACATAAAATGGTAAAATCTCCCCGGTTTAGCCCAAAATTGATATATGAGTTTTGACCCATTTGAGGATGCAGATCTCAATGTGTGGCCCATTAAAGAACAAATCTAAAAGGCATATACTAGAAGAAAAAGAACAGGGAGAATGAATGAGAGAATCTCTAAAATTTGAATGTGAAAAATAAAGAGTAAAATAACTTTCCGGTCCTTGATTTTTACACTCGCTAACAGATAGGTCCCTGAATTTTACCTATTGTATTAGCCGGTCCCCGAAATTTACAAACGCCTAACTAATTGGTCTCTCCGTCATATTGGGGTTACAAAAATGTTGACGTGGCCATAACGGACGCTGATGTGTCCCGTTATGCGCTGATGTATCCCGTTATGCGCTGATGTGTCCCGTTATCGCCACGTCAACACCGTTATATTCCAAAAAAATAAAAATAAAAAGCTGCCACGTCATAAAATAGTGATACATAAGCATTTCCTCATTGCACTTATAGGTCCTGATTTAATTACACTTTAATCCCAAAAGTTTATGATTTTTATCAAAATAGTCCTTAGAACCTCAAAAGACAAATGAACATCTATGATTTATCAAAAAATCCCTATATTCAACTACAATTTTCATTCAAGTACATTCCAATTTAGTCCTTAAAAATATTAAAACCCCAAATCCTAAACCCCAAACCCTAACTCTAACCCCTAAACCTCCTAAAACTTTAAAAAAAAATTAATCTTCATCTTCCCAAATTATTTTTTTAAAAAAAAAATCATCATTTTCATCTTCACCTTCAACGTCTCCAACCCTCAACTTCTTCCCACTTCCAAATCAATTTCATCATCTTCATCCCCTCCGTTTGTCAAGATCGACGCTGAAACCACGCCGAAAATCAACCACCACCGCTGCAAAACGAACCGCCGATGATCTTTGCTCAAATCGACCAAACGACTCACCTACGCGTTGTGTTTTCCGCCGTCAAGACCTGTACAACATCAGCCGCGAACCACCACTCTCTGCCCACCGTAGATGAACGCCGGCGTCGAGCACCTCTTGCACTCCTTCTCGTCGAACAAACACACGCACAAACTTGAATCGTCCTTTCTGTCGAACCCCAAGCAAAATCGTGTCGTTCTTGATCGTGATTCTATGAACTTGAACTCCCAAATAAACAATCTTAGATCTGCCCGGAAAACTCCGCGAACTGCCGCCCTCCGATGATGACCGCCGACGACGATCTCTGCTCGTGAAAGCCACGTCGATTTCCGTCAAGAATCACGAACCTGTAACTTCATCTTGTTCGTGAATGCGTATGTGCAATAGCGTCGTGAATGGTGATTCAAAATGAAGCTTCTTTATAATTTTTCTAAAATTGGTGGTTGATTTGGAGAGTAATAGTGATGATGATGATGATGCCGAGCCGAGATATTGATTTGATGAAGATGATGAAATTGATTTGGAAGAGGGAAGATGTTGAGGAGATGAAGATGATGAAATTGATTTGGAAGAGGGAAGAAGTTGAAGGTTGGATTTATGTTAAATTGGGGTATTGAAGATGAAGATTAAAAAGGATTTAAGTTTTAGGGGGGTTTAGGGATTTAGGTTTTAGGGTTTAGGGGTTTAGGGTTTTTAAAATTTTTAAGGACTAAATTGGAATGTTTGAAAGAGTTTTTGGGACATTTTACAATTTTATTTTGAGGATTTGGGACTAAAATGAATGAAGATGATGAAAAAGAGGGGGAATTGAGAATAATGGAATAAAAATGGGTCAAGGACCTAATTGTTGAACTCATACTTTTTTTAGGGTTTAAGGTTTGGGATTTTAGGGTTTGGAGTTTGGGGTTTTAGGGTTTAGGGTTTAAATATTTTTAAGGACTAAATTGGAATGTATGAAAGAGTTTTGGGAAACTTTACAATTTTATTTTGAGGATTTGGGACTAAAATGAATGAAGATGACGAAGAAGAGGGGGAATTGAGAATAATAGGATAAAAATGGGTCAGTGACCTATAAGTGCAATGAGGAAATGCTGATGTGTCACTATTTTATGACGTGACAGCTTTTTTTTTTTTGGAATATAATGGTGCTGACGTGGACATAACGGGACACGTCAGCGCATAACGGGACACATCAGTGTCTGTTATGGCCACGTCAGCATTTTTGTAACGGCAATATGACAGAGGGACCAATTAGTTAGGCGTTTGCAAATTTCGGGGACCGGCTAGTACAATGGGTAAAATTCAGGGACCTATTTGTCAGCAAGTACAAAAATCACGGACCGGAAAGTTATTTTACTCGAAAAATAAATGGTTTGAAATGGAATTTTGAATATTTCTCACTCTTTTAATTTCATTTTATTTTTTGGGTTTGCTACAGTTTCTTTTACTGTCTTTGAAAAAAAAAAAAGCCGCATGATAATTTGAATTTATTCATTTGTATGATAGATTTTTCTTTCAAACAGGTTTTCTTGTTTATGAGGATCAGAACCAATTCCCCTATTTTCTTTTCCTAGTCAATTGAATATGAGGAACGCTACCATGGAACATTATCCTCATAACTGTTTGATTCCTCCTATCTTTAGAAACAATTTTTTAAAATTGTTCTTAAACTTATTTTTAAAAATAGATTTTCTAAAAGAAAAAAAAAAAAGAAAATCTGTTTGGTAAATTAATTTTATTACTTCACAAATTCTTGCAAAAATTACAGAATGCTCCCAAATAATTTTAAAATTTACAAAAAACCTTGGATTATTATATTTGAGGACTAAAATGAAAAATATAAAAAAATAAATTGGGGTCAAAATGCAATTCCGGAAAATATTGGAAAAATAGTAAAATTACATATTAGTCTTAAATCTAGAAAATAAATGCAGTTTAATCCTACAAAACTGCGTTCAACGGAAGGACGATGATTTTTGCAAAAATTATAAAATGCTCCCAAATATTTTTAAAATTTACAAAAATATTCATGGATCATGATATTTGAGGACTAAAATGAAAATTATAAAAAAAATTAGGGTCAAAACACAATTTTGAAAGAATGTGAAAATTTCACATCAGTCTAAAATTTGAAACATGTTACAGATATGCTACCACTTAGAGTCGTCAAAACGGGTTCCAACCCGCGGGTTGGACCCGTTTAATCCGCATAAATGGTGAAATCCTGGCTCACCACATATTCTAGCCCGGGTGAGCCAACCCGTATAACCCGTAACCCGTGGTGAGCCCACCCGTATGAGCCGGGTTGACCCACTTTAACGGCTCTACTACCATTTATTTTTTAAAAACGAAGTTCAAAATAGCTTTAAGTTGTTTTTTGATTTCAGGTTTTAAAAACAAATTTTATTTTTTAGATTTTTAAAATCAAATAAAAAAATAGATTATCAAACAAGTTTTCTTTTTTTTGAATTTTTAAAAGCAAAAAACTATTTTCTAAGACAAGAATCAAGCAGGCCCTTTATTATCAATTTGAATTTTATTTTTCTCCAAGAACCGCGAGGTTTTCTTTCGAAGGGTCATCTTCACGTAGAGCTGTCAAAACGGGTTCCAACCCGCGGGTTGGACCCGTTT
>QANZ01027339.1:5061-15946 GCA_003254925.1 Chamaecrista fasciculata | reverse complement strand
TTTTTTTTTTTGGAGATGATAAGGGGCCTAAGCCTAAATAACCAAACAAACTACAAAACAACATCTCTCGACATAGTGATCGATGCCCATAACATCATTTAATAAAGCAGACCAAACCTTTGAGAGAGAAGATTGGTAAACTTTTAAATTGATCAAGTTTGGATATGTCTTTGAGTTCTAAGAGTGTTTATAGAAATATTTATAAACTGCCTACCAATAAAATCTTCACATCAACAACAAAAATAAAACTCACCACCTTGTGCGTTATGAACAAATTCTTTATTAACTAGAACAATCTTTATCGACTAAGATTCAAATTTTATTTTTCAAATAGTCATGATAAAAATTAATGAGTAGGAGTCAAATGAAAAAAAGAAAAAAAGTAACTTTAGGTTTAAAACTAACTTTATATAGATGATTATAACTGTAATCATATTTTCACACAACTTAGGCTACAAAAAAAGGATAAATTATACTTGGGTACCCTGTGGTTTGACCCCTATTCCACTTTGGTACCTTGTAGTTTAAAATGTGACACTTTTGTACCCTGAGGTCTCCATCATTTCCCTTTTGGTACCATGAATAATTTTTTCGTTAGTTTTGGATGGAATTTGGCACGTGGGCTCACTAAAACTCAATGTTGTCCAACATCTTGCCACAACAAAAATCAAACACATGCTTTTCGAAAGTTTTGAATGATATCAGTGTTGGATGCTAAGAAAGTTTTGAATGATATCAGTGTTGGATGCTAAGAAAGTTTTGAGAGAATTCAGAGCTAGTTTTTGAAAAACATGTATTTGATCTTTATTATTGTAGCAACATGTTGGATAACATTGTGTTTTACTAAGTCACATGCAAGTCATGCCAAATTTCATTGAAAACTAATGAAAAAATTGTTCAGGGTACCAAACGGATAACGGTGGTGACCTTATGGTATCAATGTATCACATTTTAAATCACATGTTACTAAAGTGGAATGAAATCAAACCACATGATACCAAAGTGTAATTTACCTTAAAAGATATTGGATATATGAAATACGACACCATAAAACCAGATATTCTAAGAGTAAAATTAGGCTTGATCTAGGAACTAAGATAGAGCAATAAAATATTTTAGATTTACACTTTTGTTTAAAAGCAAATTTTTTTAAAAAAAAATTGATTTTCATCCCTTTAAATTTTTTCTCTTTGTATTGAAGCCCTTTCTTTTTTGTATAATAAAGATCAAAATGCAGTAAAACTAATATAAGATGAGGTCTAAATGTATAAAATGAGACCTTTTCCTCTCATCTCCCAATCGGCCTCCATCCTCACGCTACTACTTCCCCTCTCCACCTTTCTCCTCCTTCTCATTCATCTTTTTTCTTCCACCTCCAGAACTTACTCTCTTTCCCACCAGCACCATTATTCCTCCCAAGTTCTCAAATCAGTCTTATAACCCTTTTTGTCTTGAATTTGGTCCTATATCTTTGTTCCAGGTCCCAAATCAGTCCTATATCTTTTTCGTCTCAGTTTTGGTCCCATATGTTTTGAAAACCTCCCGCCATTAGTCCTCCGTCTATTTTAAATTACAGTTTAGTCCTGAAAACTTCAAGTCCCTTTCACTTTAGTCCTTGACTCTCAAAATGAAAGTGAAAGAGCATCCCTGAAGATTCTCAACCTTACATCTTAGTCCCTAATCCATGAATTCTTCATGAAATGGAATAGAAATAAAAAAAAAAAACACAAATTAAAAGCAAATGACATAGGGACCAAAACTGAAAACGCAAAAAATTTAAAACCCACCAGAAAACGTACGAAAATTGCCGAGAAACTCAAAAACTCATCCAAAAACCCTTACATTTTGAGAGAGAAGTTCTGAAATCCCTTACATTTCTTCTATCACATCCCTCCTCAAAAGTTTGGATTTTCGAAAATTCTTTTTTAAAGCATTTGAGGGCGATTACTTGAGTGAGATTTCAGTGAGAATTGAGGTTTTTGGATGAGTTTTTGAGTTTCTCGGCGATTTCCGTATGTTTTCCAGCGAGTTTGGGGCATTTACCAGTGGGTTTTAAATTTTCTACGTCTTCAATTTTGGTCCCTTTGTCATTTACTTTAATTTGTGTTGTTTTTGCATTTCTATTCCATTTCATGAAAAAATCATGGAATAGGGACCAAAATATAAGGTTTGAGACTTTCATTTTGATAGTCAGGGACTAAAGTGAAAGGGACTTGAAGTTTGTAGGATTAAACTGTAATTTAAAATAGACGGAGGACTAAGGTGAGAGATTTTCAAAACATATGGGACCAAAACTGAGATAAAAAAAGATATAAGACTGATTTGAAATCCATAGAGTACTAACGATGGGAGGTTTTCTATGAAATCCTTTTTTTTATATATAAAAAAACCGCATTTTAGTTCCGAATTATTTTATTCACAGAAATTAAACACCAAGCAATATCACATTAAACTACAACTTGGAAAAACAATTATAGAGAACAGAGTAAGTATGCACTCATATCCTCACCACTGATTAACAAGTCTCTTTATTATGGTGAAATAATCTCAAAACTTGCACAAATCAAAATAACCAACAAAAACCATTAATAGCAAGAGAAATTGAAAACAGGAATTGATTGTCTCCATTGGAGGATATCTATGGGAAACAAAAAAAAAAAATTAAAACCTTCTTAATTCTTTTTCTTCCTCTTCAATTTCCAAATATTTGGATTGTGACAATTTCTTTTCATACACATCCATCAAGAACACCTGCTAACTTGGCTTCATTCTCATCCACCACTTGTGGATCTGCACATCCCATAACTCATAGGCTTAGCTTTCAGCTCCCGCACAAGTTGGTAGTTGGTTCCCACAAACGGATCAAATTGATTGTAATTGTAACTTTTAGGAATTAATTAAATCATAAAATTTCATCTTTCAGGGATTAAATTGAGACATTTTTCATCTTTTAAGGACCAAATCATTAATTTATTCTAAACTCATTGGTTTCAGGGGACACTAGTTCTAGACTTATAGTTGTGTCACTACTTGATACTGCATCGGCTTCAATTATTTGTTTTATCGGCTACAGTTGTTGTAGTCAGTGTCAATGGAAAGGAGTTCCTGCATCATTGTGAATGTAAAAACAAATCATATATATATATAGGTTTCTAAGATGTTCATATATATTCATAAACTTTTAGCATGCTAAAACTGGATCTGACTAACAATTTCAAAATTTATAACACATACATAACATAATGGATAGAAGTTTATACCTTCACCATTTGGTAATTTATTGATTTGATAAGAATAGATATATTAGCCACAAGCCTTGTCCATAAAGAATCTGGAACCTTTAGATCTTCATCTTCGCCATATGCTTTATGAAACTCCATTATCTTTCTAGAGAGTGTTAACTTGTTATACCATAAACATAATGTGCATACATATATATAGGTGAATTAATTTAGGGTTAAGTTATTGCACTACAACTTTGTTAAAGAACGACATTAGAGCACTACAACTATAACGACTTCAGTAAACAACGACCACGCTAGCATTTTTTAAAGTAATGATTAGTAAGCATTTATAACTATGCTTGATAAGATCAATAATGACATTTGTAATTGGGCTATAGGAAATATTGGGCTTTATGAAATACAAAATCATAAAGAAGATAGGCCTAAGTCCTATTTTGGTTTTTAATGTATGCTCAAAGTTTCGTTTTGGTCCCTGAAATTTTCAAAAAGTTCCACTTTAGTCCTTGGTCAATTTCTATCCAATTTTTCTGTTTTTTTTTTAAAAAAAAATGCTTTTCAACCCTTTAAAATTTTTCTCTCTTGTATTGAAGCCCTTTCCTTATTTGTATAATAAAGATCAAAATGAAATAAAAATAATATAAGATGAGGTCTAAATGTATAAAATGAGACCTTTTCCTTTCATCTCCCAATCTTCCTCCATCCTCGCGCTACTACTTCCCCTCAACACCTTTCTCCTCCTCCTCATTCATCTTTTTTCTTCCACCTCCATAATCTACTCTCTTTCCCACCACCACCATTATTTCTCTCAAGTTCCCAAATCAGTCCTATAAATTTTTTTGTTTTCAATTTGGTCCTATATCTTTGCTCTAGGTCCCAAATCAGTCCTATATCTTTTTTGTCTCAGTTTTGGTCCCATATGTTTTGAAAACCTCCCACCTATAGTCCTCCGTCTATTTTAAATTATAGTTTAGTCCTGAAAACTTCAAGTCCCTTTCACTTTAGTCTCTGACTATCAAAATGAAAGTGAAAGAGCATCCCTGAAGATTCTCAAAGCTTTTATCTTGGTCCCTAATCCATGAATTCTTCATGAAATGGAATAAAAATGCAAAAACAACACAAATTAAAGTGAAAGGGACTTGAAGTTTTTAGGACCAAACTGTAATTTAAAATAGACGGAGGAGTAACGGTGGGAGGTTTTCAAAACATATGGGACCAAAACTGAGACAAAAAAAGATATAAGACTGATTTGGGACCTAGAGTAAAGATACAAGACCAAATTCGAGACAAAAAAAGTTATAAGACTGATTTGGGAACTGGAGCAAAGTTACAGGACCAAATTCGCACTTTGGCCATTATTTTTTAAAATGTTCAAATTGCTCCTATATATTTTCATAGTGGTCCATTTTGATTTAAAATTATTGAATATAGTCATATCTCTTTCATTTCAAGTTCCAATGCAACGACTCTAGAACTATGAATTTATTTTGATGAGTACTTCTCTATCAGGTTGGGATTGTCGGTATACAAGTTCAAATTGAGTGCCAAAGACACTTTGGAAGCCCATTTGATTTGACCCCATTAATTAGAGTAAATATGATATGGATACAAACTTTTTTTTTATTAGAGTGAATTTGATTTGGATACAAACCTTTTTTATTAGAGTAAATTTGATATTGGTACAAACTTTTTCTAAATTTACAATAATGAATTAGAGTTTTAACTTACTCTAGTAAGAAAGATTTAAAATTAATTGGATGATTAAGAACCAATGTATAATCTAGCCCAAAACAACTATAAAACCATTTACAGATGGAACTAATATTAAAAAAAAATTGATACAATAGATCATAAAAAATTAGTCAATGTAACATAATATTGATTCTCATATTTATAATCTATTTTCCTTCCACGCCTAGATCACAATTCTAGAGACCATTTTATTTTATTTTATTTTTTTGGCCAACTTGAGACTTTTATTTGTAATTATGTTTGATTTTCGGTCTTCTCCTCTTTGATGTCATCTTAAATTGTTGTCTTGAATCGATTTATTGATGCCATCAAGGATTGGAGTTGCTGCCCCTGTCAACAACTGGAGTGGAAGTGAGGTCCTGCGCGTCATTATGAATGTAAAAACAAATCATATATATAAATTTCTTCTATTGTTTTCATAATAAGCTAGTTCATATTTATTAAAAGAAAGCGAAACGACATTTAAAGAAATTCAGAGACTTCGTAACTAATAAAATCAATGAAAAATAAATCATAAACGTTATTGAATTAAGGGGCAGATGAAGCACATAAACTGATCCTATAATAAATATATCCTAAGGATGAAAACCACCACCAACTGTGTTACCAACAAGATGTTTACGATTATACTCTTTGTCTATCAAAGAAGAAATCATTTTCATAGATGTAGTAACCATTGACTTTCCCTAACAAAAATACTAAAACAGAAGCGGGATCTAAAGATCTGAATAACTACAAACTTAAAAACTGAAGCACTGAAAAAAAAAACACCACCAATAACGAGGGACAAAATGAGATCTGGATAAACGACCACCAAACAAGGGGGATGGATCCAGATCTAAGATTATTCAAAACATAAAGACAGAAAAAAGGAGGAAAAAGAGGAGGGGTGCCACCACAAACTTTAGATCCACCACTGGAGACAATAGACAAGGGAAGGCCAATTGGAGGGCTACTGCCGCCAGTGGCCGCCCTAAGCTTGAAAATAATGGAACGCCACTGCTAGAAGAAGACGAGAGAGAGTATGGAGGAACGACGCTTATAAATTTCTAAGATGTTCACACGCATAAACTTTAAACATTCTAAAGCTAGATCTGACTAATAATTTTGATAATTCAACACAAACACAAATAATGGATAGAAGTTTATACCTTTGTGATTTGGTAAATCATTGATTTGATAAGAATGGATATATTGACCAAAAGCCTTAGTCATGAAGAATCCCTAGCCTTTCGATCTTCATCTTCCCCATATGCTTCATGATACTCCATTATCTCGGCGGAGATTGTTAACTTGTTGTGCCTTGAGCATAATACACATATATATATAGGTGAATTATTAGGGTTAAGTTGTTGAACTACGACTTTATTAAACAACGACATTGGTATATAACGACATTAATAAATAATGACATTAATATATAATGACATCAATAAACAACAATACAAGCCCATTTAATTTTATGTACTTTTTTTTAATGATTATATATTCTTTTTCTTTATTTGTTTTCATATTTCAATATGCTAGGCCATATAAAATAATTGTTCGCAATTTATAAATGTGTTTCACTTTTAATTTGGAATCCATAATGAAATTAGGTATTAAAAAGATCAGATTTTTGCTATCCTGCCACATAAAGTCAAGTTAAATTTAATTAATATTTTAATTTTTAACTTTATGATTGTCCAATGATTTAATTTTATTAATCTAATTATAAGTGCCAAACAATCTATTGAAGCTTGAACTTTAGCCCTTTAATGATTAGTAAGCATTTTTAATTTTTAACTATGCTCGATAAGATCAATAATGCCTTTCTTTTTATTGGGCTATAGAAAATATTGGGCTTTATGAAATAGGGGACCATAAAAGTAGATAAGCTAAAGTCCTATTTTGGTCCCTAATGTTTGTTCAAACTTCAAAGTCCTGTCTCTAAAGTTTATTTTTCGTTTTGGTTTGGTCTTTGAAGTTTTCAAAAAATCTATCATTAGTCCCTGACCTAAATGTATAAAATGAGGCCTAAATGTATAAAATGAGGCCTTTTCCTTTCATCCCCCAATCTTCCTCCTTCGTCATGCTACTACTTCCTCTCTCCATTCCTCCCAAGAAAATGAAATTCTTAGACTTATTTTTACAGAATTTAGATTATTACATGCTACAATTAAATAGGTTTCCAAAGTCTAAACTTCAAAATTTGCAATTGAAAGTATTAATTAGCTCACAAGTTCTCCCCCGACCATCAAACCCACCATCATCTGCAGACTGCAGTGGTGGACGGACAAAGTTGTGGACAGCATGGGCATGTAGACTTTTGAGAAGAAATTTTGAAGAGGAAGAGGAAGAAAGTAAAATTTTATACATTTAGACATCATTTTATATTTTTATTCCATTTTGATCCTTATTACAAAAAGGAAAGGACTTTAATGCAAAAGAGAAACATTTTAAAGGGATGAAAATCAATTTTTTTTAAACGGAAAAAGTGGGTGGAAATTATCCAAGGACTAATGGTGAAACTTTTTAGAAACTTCAGGGGCCAAAACGAAACTTTGAAGAAACATTAAAGACTAAAATAGGGCTTTGGCTCAAGTAGATATATCTAAGAGTAAAATGATGCTTGATCTAAGAATTAAGATAGAGCTAGAAAATATTTTAGATTTACACGTTAGTTCAGAATAAAATTTTTAAGAATTATCAAAACACAAAAATATATAAATTTATTTTAAATCAACAGAAAAAAATTATGAAATTAATTATTATAAAATTGAGTCCAAAAAAATTTCTTTTTGGTATATATATATATATATTAGGCCAAATTGCACAAACACCCCCTGAATTTTGAGTTAGGGACACATAATACCCCTGAGTTTTAAAACTAAACAGAAACACCCCCTGAGTTTCTAACTGTGCTCACTCAAATCCTCAATTTGCTACTTAAACCCTATTTATCCACTTCATCAACACTGACCCGACCAAGATTTCCCTGACCCACTCTCCCTTTGTAATTGTCCAGGTAGTTCGAACCCAGAACATCAACGCACCAAGGGGACGTCGTTCGCATCAGAAGTTGCTTGGCTTGCACCGCCGACGTCCCTCTTGTGTCGCCGGCGTCAATCTTACATCGTCGGCGTCCATCTATATTCGGAATCAACAACGACCTCGTTCAAATCGGCAGTGGCCTCGTTCGGAATCGTCGTTTAAATTCATTGTTGTTATATTGGTTTGCTAAGTTTTAGAACATCATGTATTCAATACCTTTAAAAATTGATTTTGTTTTTGTTACTTTGTTGTATTGTTGTTGACAATGATAGCAAAGTCTCTTATATGAAACTGAATATTGTTGATGAAGTTAATCTGAATAGTAAATTGATAATTTCATTTAGGTTATTGATGATTAGCATCTATGGAATTGAAATATGTTGAAAATGGAATTCTTCTTTTTGTTTGATATATAATAGGAATATGAAATATGTTGAAACTGGAATTCTTCCATAGATGGACAATCATTAATATTCCCTTGGTGCGTTGATGTTCTATTGTTCTGGGTTCGAACTACCTGGACAATTGCAAAGGGAAAGTGGGTTGCAAAGGGAAAGTGGGTTAGGGAAATCTAGGTTGGGTCAGTGTTAATGAATTGGGTAAATAGGGTTTAAGTGAGCAAATGGAGTAAAATGACATAAATATCCTTAGATGACATGACATTTAACAGCAAAAGTTAACATAATATAGATGGAAAGGGTTTGAGTGAGCACATTTAGAAACTCAGGGGGTGTTTCTGTTTAGTTTTAAAACTCAGGGTATTATGTACTCCTGACCCAGAACTAAGGGGTATTTGTACAATTTGACCTATATATTATTACAAGAGCCGATGATTAACAACTGCCAAATATTTGGCCAAAAAGATTACAAAATCATGGGCTTCTCACACTTATTTGTGTAATAGATTTGGCTAAGACTAATGTCATTCGGGTTGAGACCGAAGAGTTAAGGTCTTCCAAACAATATCAATTTCAAGGCTCAATAACAAAAATATAAACAGATACTGATTATACTAAAAAAAACAGATACTGTAATTTCAAAACTTTTCATTAAAATTTATGAATTTTTAATTATTTATATATAAGCATATGTCATGTCATGTTGTATAATTTTAAGAGTTTAGCGTATCGGTGTGTCCGTGTCCGTGTCGTGTCTCGTATCCTTGTTAGTGTCAATGTTTCATAGACAACAAACAAGTAATAATTTGTAACATTTAATTAACAATATTAATACGTAAATCATAATTTTCATACTATATATATGGATTATTTAAAATTACTCTATAGAACATAATTTCTTTTGCTTATTTAATATTCTAAATTAAGGGAATTATATTACTTTAGTTTAGTTGGTTTTATTACCTTTTGTGTTTTTTTTATGTATATATGGCAAGTTTCTGTTGATTATTATGGTGTTTCTTTATTTATTCTTGAATTCTTAGCTTTAAAATGAATGAAGAATGTAAATGAGATTTTATTGTCACTAAATTCTTTCTATTTTGCTTATTTACATTTTAAAACATACTCTATAAAGTTGATTGTTGACAATTTTATTTTTGAAATATTTAAATATACAATTTACTTCCTTAAAAATTAAAATAATATACTCTTTAGTCCTTGAAAAATTCAAACAATATACTATTTAGTTTTAGTTTTTTGCAATTCTATGCAATCCTTTTTTTTTAAGAAAAAAAGACCGCATTTTAGTTCCAAATTATAATTTCATCCACTAATTGACAGAAATTAAACATCAACCAATATCACATAACACTACAACTTCGAAAACCAATTCTAGAGAACAGAGGAAGTATGCACTCAAATCCTCACCACTAATCAACAAGTCTCTTTATTCTGGTGAAATAATCTCAAAACATGCAGAAATCAAAATAACCAAGAAAAACCATTAATAACATGAGAAATTGAAAAAAGGAATTGATTGTCTCCATTGGAGGATACCTATGATAAACCAAAAAAAAAAGGAATTAAAACCTTAATTCTTCTTCTTCCTATTCAATTTCCAAATATTTGGATTGTGACAATTTCTTTTCATACACATCAATCAAGAACACTTGCAAACTTGGCTTCATTCTCATCCACAACTTGTGGATCTGCACTCATCCCATAAATCATAGGCTTAGCTTTCAGCTCCCGCACAAGCTTGGTAGTTGGTTCCCACAAACGGATTAAATTGATTGTAATTGCAACTTTCAGGAATTAATTAAATCATAAAATTTCATCTTCAGGGACTAAATTGAGACATTTTTCATCTTTTAAGGACCAAATCATTAATTTATTCTAAACTCCTTGGTTTCAGGGGACACTAGTTCTAGGCTTCTAGTTGTGTCACCGGTTGATGCTGCATCGGCTTCAATTGTCCCAATATTATTTGTTTTATCGGCTACAGTTATTGTAGCCAGTGTCCGTGGAATAGAATTCCTGCATCATTATGAATGTAAAAACAAATCATATATATATATATTTCTAAGATGTTCATATATATTCATAAACTTTTAGCATGCTAAAACTGGATTTGACTAACAATTTCAAAATTTATAACACATACATATATAAGATAATGGATAGAAGTTTATACCTTCATCGTTTGGTAATTCATTGATTTAATAAGAATAGATATATTAGTCATAAGCCTTGTCCATGGAGAATCCGGAACCTTTAGATCTTCATCTTCTCCATATAATTTATGAAACTCCATTATCTCTCTAGAGATTGTTAACTTGTTATACTTGTTTATGTGCACACATATATATAGGTAAATTAATTTAGGGTTAAGCTATTGTATTACAACTTTATTAAACAACGACATTAGTAGATAACGACATCAAATGAATATCAATATTA
>QANZ01027320.1:372855-415015 GCA_003254925.1 Chamaecrista fasciculata | reverse complement strand
ATAAATAAAACATACAAAAGTCACAATATGAATAATTATTAGGTTAGTAAAAATGAAAAAAAATGAGTTTTTTTCTTTGTTTTAATAGATTTATAATATTTTCTATTGAATTTCATATTATTTTTTTGCATTTGATCCACAAAACCAACAAAAAAAACTAAAAAATGATTATTTTCATAAAAAATAGTGACTCGACCAGTTATCTAAAAACCGCTCCGGGTCAAAGTTCAACCTGAGTCAATCCGATTCAAAGCATTTTGGGCGGTTCAAAGCGGTCTAATCTTCAGAACGGAACAATGGTCCAAACCGAGCCGTCTTCACTCTCGAGTCCCGGTTTCACCGTCCAATTTGGGTTTCATAGCATTGGTTACTCCCATAGCATGAGCAAGCATGAGATTTTTCATTTCCTTTGTATTCAAATATGAACTATTAATTGAAGGGATTTTAGATTGCTATTTTTTTTAAAAAAATAGAAGTTAATAATTATCCTTATTAAAAAATTATATTCAATTATTCATAGTAAAAAAAAAAAGAAATGATGAAATTAGATTAATTGGAGATCAAGATTATTAGGCGAAATTGAAGCAATGCTGAGAGGATCCTCTGCATTTCTTTATTCATGCATTTCATGTATTTCTTGTGGAGTTAAAGAAAAAAAAAAGAAGGGAAGCAATACAATTTTATTTCCCGTTGGTCACTGATGATCGTAATCTTTGACAAACATTATTATATTATTCATAAATAACCATAATACATAGTTTTATTTGATCTGTTGAAATCATATCCGATATTAAATCATAGGAGTCCATTGATTACTGAGGGGTCTTAACCACAACATTTTCCCTTAATGCAAGGACATCCTGGGCAGTCTTGTTCATCTTGGCATGGTGGTAAATGTATCTTAACTTTCTCTTTATCTTCACTTCCAAACTTCAAACCTGCAAATATGAATGTTTTCTCACATAAATAAAATACTTCACCTTGATTAGGCAAATAATTAATGACCTAATATCAACTTAAAGGTTTAATTATAATGTTTAGGCCAGTCTTAAATCAAATTATATTACCAAATGAATACTTACCTAATAGGAAGAGTCGATTTGTGGCAAAGACTTTGAAAATTAAATGACACATATATATATATATATAATAAGTTTGATTATATATGTTGTAAAACGATTCTAAAGATCATCCCGAAACTACTACTAACAATTATTAAAGGGTTAGAAAACACCAACAAGTGTTTGATGCAGTGGTAAGCAAACTGCACGCTAAGTTGACAAATCTAGATTCAGGCTCAATAATCGATATCGTTGGGTGAATTTTAATTCTTCTCTCCCGCGCCGAATGAAATTAATCGTCAAATTAATTGTTATACGGATAGGTGGAAGAAAGTCATGGTTATATATATAAAAAAAATATGGTTAGAAAACAAGTAATTAATAAATCGCACTTTGTTAGACAAGTTATGGTTTCATTACCTATATATATATATTAATGGGTTTAATTAAATTTTAGGACATTTTTTAAAAATAAAAACAGTCTTTGAGTAACTAGAAGGTAAAGTTGATCGACTAGAATATTAAATTAGTACAGTATATACTTAAATGATTAAAAGGTTAATTCACATATCTTTATAACTTACCAGAATTTAATTTTACTTATTTATTTGATGTCAAAAAGATAATTTGCTTCTATATATACTCATAATGAATATACACTCAATTTGTGTTCTTTTAATTTAAAATAATTAAAAATATTTTTTTTTGTGAATAATAAAATTTGAAAGAAAAATTATCCAAGATCAATTTGAAAAATTCATCAACCATAATATATAATCCAACATTAATTTAAAGGATTAATAAATACCATTGGTTGTTGGGTATTGTTGATGTTGTTGGCCTTCAGTACAACGACATTGACCATTAATGCAAGAACACCCTGCTCGGCAGTCTTGTTGACTTAGGCATTGTGGTAAATGTATTTTAACTTTCTCTTTATCTTCACTTCCAAATTCTAAACCTGCAAATATGAATGAATGTTTTCCAAGTATATAATTAGTAAGCATATGATGTGGCGGCAACAACAATGGTTTATTGCAGTGATTGGAGAGTTGCACTCAATTTGTAATGTTCTTTTAATTTAAAATAATTAAAAATATTTTTTTTTGTAAATAACAAAATTTGAAAGAAAAATTATCCAAGATCAATTTGAAAAATTCATCAACCATAATATATAATCCAACATTAATTTAAAGGATTAATAAATACCATTGGTTGTTGGGTATTGTTGATGTTGTTGGCCTTCAGCACAACGACATTGACCATTAATGCAAGAACACCCTGCTCGGCAGTCTTGTTGACTTAGGCATTGTGGTAAATGTATCTTAACTTTCTCTTTATCTTCACTTCCAAATTCTAAGCCTGCAAATATGAATGAATGTTTTCCAAGTATATAATTAGTTAGCATATGATGTGGCGGCAACAACAATGGTTTATTGCAGTGATTGGAGAGCTGCACTCAATTTGTAATGTTCTTTTAATTTAAAATAATTAAAAATATTTTTTTTTGTGAATAATAAAATTTGAAAGAAAAATTATCCAAGATCAATTTGAAAAATTCATCAACCATAATATATAATCCAACATTAATTTAAAGGATTAATAAATACCATTGGTTGTTGGGTATTGTTGATGTTGTTGGCCTTCAGCACAACGACATTGACCATTAATGCAAGAACACCCTGCTCGGCAGTCTTGTTGACCTAGGCATTGTGGTAAATGTATCTTAACTTTCTCTTTATCTTCACTTCCAAATTCTAAACCTGAAATATGAATGAATGTTTTCCAAGTATATAATTAGTTAGCATGTGATGTGCGGGCGACGACAATGGTTTAGTGCAGTGATTAGAGAGCTGCGCCCTAGGTGAAAGGACTCATATTTAATCTTTAGAGTCAATATTGTTGGGAGAGTTTTAAATTATTTGTTCTTCTACCTGAATGGGATTAATCTTCGCTTATACTGTATTATACAGATAGATGGAAAAATTCCATGATTTAACCAAGAAAGCATATGATGTGCCCGCTGATATAAAGAACTTTCTTTAGGTAAAAATACTTTTCTTGTGATCCTCATATTTTTTATCAATTTTATATTTTATCTCTAAAATTTGTTTGCGGTCAATTTTGTCCTCAAAATTTTATATTTGAGTCAATTTTATCTATTATCGTCTATATATTTTATGAATTGAATAAAAAAGTATTAAGACCCCTAATTTGAGTATCTAAATTTCATGTGTCTTAACCACACACATATGGCTAGCGGTTATGCATCTGCCACTGAAGTCGCTCTCCAGCAAACGCTCTCTAGCAAAATTAAGTCACTTATCACTTAAACCTGCTCCGTGTTAGTATTTAAACAATACACTAAGGTTCAGGAAATTATTTTTGCATTTAATAATTCAAAAATAATATTAATAATGTAAAAACTTTATATAAATTTTGTTTGAGATGTGTTTACGGTTTACCTGAGGCTGATGACACCAAGAGAATAAGGATGAAAAACGCCACTTTCATCAAACACTTGTCCATGTTTTAAATTGTAGGGTAATTAAGGTCGTTGATGCATTCTGTAGTGCTCAATATGCTTTCATTTATAGGTAAAGTTTGTAAGACATTCATTCTTACACATTCAAGAATGAATATGTAAATATTAATTATCTGACAAAATTTGTTGATTTTCAAAAATCCATGCATTGATGAATATCAATCTGTTTGTTTTAGTTTACCAAAAAATTCATCCAAATTAAGAGAGAATTTGAAATAATACTTTTATTATTAATATCCAAATTAATTAAAGTGATAAAATGACAAAAATAGTGAGCAAAGATAGAAAACAAATGGGCAAATTAAAAATTTACAAAACCATTTTAGAAAAATAAAGTTTAGAAAATAAAATCAAGCAGGCCCTCAGTTTTTAGTTTTTACTTTCAACTTTTCTAGTCCAAAAGGTGAAAATACATTTAGGTCTCCATTGATTGTTTCTTTTCTTTCGCGTTTTGATCCCTATTACAAAAGGGAAAGGACTTTAACATAAAAGAGAAAAATTGTAGGACAGTGAAAGTCAATTTTCTCCTTTTTTTTTCATTTTTTAATAGAGTAAAGTGGATGAAAATGACTCATGGACTAACGGTGAAACTTTTTGAGAATTTTAGGGATTGAAATGGAATAAAAGAAATTTAGAGACTGAAACAGAATCTTGGCCAAACATTATGGACCAAAATAGGGTTTTGTGGAATAAGTTTTTAGAGTTGAGAGTCTTGCTTTTGATTAGTAATATGACTTGATAATTATTTTTTTTAAGGCTAAATTGTATAAATACTCCTTGAATTTTAGGTTGAATGCATATAACACCTGAGTTTTAAAATTGTGCTAAGAGGATCTCGATGTTTTTAATTTCTAGCAATTAAGACCCTTATGTTAACTTGTCATCCAAATTCACGGTTAAATGCCACTTAAGACTATTTTATCGAGGACATTATTGTAATTTTGGAAAAATCCTAAGAACCCACCTCCAAAGTCGATACCCTAAACCCGACCCATACCTCAATATTTCCTTTCACGGTGCCCAAAATATGAATGTTTTTCTCACATAAATAAAATACTTCACCTTAGGCAACTAATCACCTAATATCAACTTAAAGGTTTAATTAAAATGTTTAGGCCAGTCTTAAATCAAATTATATTCCCAAACGAATACTTGCCTAATAGGAAGAGTCGATTTGTGGCAAAGACTTTGAAAATTAAATGATATATATATATATTATAAGTTTGATTATGTTAAAACGATTCTAATGACTAGACTACCAACAAATTAAATGATTAGAAAACATCAACAAGTGTTTGGTGCAGTGGTAAGCGAACTGCACCCGTAATTGGCGGACTTAGATTCGAGCCTTATAATCAACATTGTTGAAAAAAATTTTAACTGTTCATTTTCGACCTGAATGAGATTATTCTTTGTTAGACAAGTTATCGGTTTCATTAAAAATAAGTAATTAATAAATTACACTTTGTTAGACAAGTTATCGGTTTCATTAATTAACTATATATATTAATGGGTTTAATACTTTAATTAAATTTTAGGACTTTTTTTAAAAATAAAAACAGTCTTTGAGTAACTAGAAGGTAAAGTTGATCTACTAGAATATTAAGTTAATAATAAATTTTGAAAGAAAAATTATTCTAGATCAATTTGAAAAATTCATCAACCATAATGTATAATCCAAAATTAATTTAAAGGTACCATTGGTTGTTGGGTATTGTTGATGTTGTTGGCCTTCACCACAACAGTGACCACGAATGCAAGGACACCCAGGGCACTGCATGTCACCAGTGCATTTTATTACCAACTTATTGTTAAATCTTTCTTTCCCTTCACTTCCATACTCCAAACCTGCAAATATGAATGTTTTTCAAGTATATAATTAGCTAGCATATGACGTGCCGCTAACAACAATGATTTGGTGCAGTGATTGATGAACTGCATCTTAGGTGAGAGGATCCATATTTGATATTTAGAGTCGTTCGAAGAGTTTTAAAGTGTTCGCTCTCTGACCCAAATAAGATTAGTCTTCACCTAAATCGTGTTACACAAATAGAGGGGAAAAACATATGATTTAACCAAAAAAAGCATATGATGTGCCAGTTCATATAAAGCACTTTTTTTAGGCAAAAATACTTGTATCGTCCTCATATTTTATATCAATTACTTATTTCATCTCTAAATTAAAATTTGTTTGCGGTCAAATTTGTCTTTAAAACTTAAATGATTGAAAGGTTAATGCACTTCTACCACCGTCCACCGATGTTCTATTTGAAAGGGCAACATTTTATTTAATTTCATTAAACATATATACCATCATTTAAAAGAAAATAAAGCTAGGATGGTGTTGAAGAAGTAGACTTAATTTCGTAAAATACTATTTATTTGATGTCAACAAGAGAAATTGCTCATGTTCATAATGAATTATGAGAGGTTAAAATAGAGTTTTTATGAATAACCAAATTAAAAAGAAAAACTTAAAAACATTCCATTAATGAGAGGTTAAAATAGAGTTTTTAATGTAGTTTTTAAAAAATATTAATGTAATATAATATAAATATTTCTAAATGGATTACACCAACAAAAGAAGAAAGATGAAATGACTAAACTAGTTCAAAGTTTCTCATATTTTTACTAAGAGCTTTCATAAGAATAAGACATGTAGCAAAATTTTTAGATAATTAATCATAGTAGAGAAAGAACTTCAAAAAAAAAAAATTATGAAATCAATCATAAAATGAGACGAAATGGTTTTATGTTTACCTGAGGCTGACACAATAAGAAGGACGAAGAGGGCCACTTTCACTAAAGACTTGTCCATGTTTTGTAGATGCTTAAGTGTGTGATGCATTCTGCTATGCCCATAGAATGCTTTCATTTATAGGTAAAGTTTGTGGGATAATCATTCATCAATTCATTAATTTGTACGTATTGATTTTCTTTGACCAAATTTGTTGATATTCAAGTTCTGTAAATGCTTTAGTCAGCTTTTTTTTACTGGTTTTTGGTAATCAATTTGACTAAGTGGTTGAGATCTTGATAGTTGGCAAGTTGAAAATTTATTTAAATATTTTAGTTAAATAGTTCCCGTTGAAATATACCTATACTATTGCATGAGTAATTTTGGGTGACTACCTTAAAATCATAGTCAAAAAAGAAGGGATGAAATTAGATTAGTTGGGGATTGAATTGAGAATGTTGAGCGAAAATGAAGGCAGAGAATCTGCCTCATAACTATTGTGGAGGAGTCTGGCCAAAAATTTTAAAAAATTATGGAGGGCAATTATAATTATCTGACTCAAGGTTATAAATTTTAGGGTAAATTACACTTTGGTACCCTGTGGTTTGACCCTATTTCACTTTGGTACCCTGTGGTTTGAAACTTGACACTTTGGTACCCTGTGGTATTCTCCGTTAACACTTTGGTACCCTTTGGAGCTATTTTGTAATTTTAACCATAATAAATTTTACAAAAATTACATATTGACCCCAAAAAAATTTTAAATTTTTCATTTTAGTCCCTATATAATATGTATCCAGGGACCTATTTGTAATTTTTTGAAAATTTTTTGGGGTCAATATGTAATTTTTGCAAAATTTGTTATGGTTAAAATTACAAAATAGCTCCAAAGGGTACCAAAGTGTTAATGGAGAATACCACAGGGTACCAAAGTGTCAAGTTTCAAACCACAGGGTACCAAAGTGAAATAGGGTCAAACCACAGGGTACCAAAGTATAATTTACCCTAAATTTTATGTCTAATACATTTGGTTGGACTTGACCGAAGACTATTATTTAAGGTGTCATTACTCCTTAGGATTATTTCTTTTACTATTAATTTCTTTGCATTGAAAAGGTTTGGTTAAAATTTTAAAGGCGTAAGTACACTTTTGGTTCCATAACTTTTATTAAGGTCTCAATTTGGTCTCATAACTTCTTTTGTTGCACTTTTGATGTCATATCTTTTACTCAAGTTGCAAATTTGATCCTGTGTTATACTTTTGTTCCCATATCTTTGACTCATGATGCAGAATTGATTTTATATCTTTTAGTCAGGTTGCATAATTGGTCTCATATCTTTAGATCAAATGCAGAATTGGTCTGATATCTTTGGATTAAATGAAACTGACGGTGGAACTTTTTGCAAAGATATGGAACCAATTCTACAACCAGACCAAAAGATATGAGACTAAAAGTGATACAGGACCAAATTTGCAACTTTTTACAAAGATATGAGACCAAAATGCAACAAAAAAAGTTTTGGGACCAAATTGAGACCTGAACAAAATTTATAGGACCAAAAGTACACTTTGACCAATTTTAAAATACAATACCACATAATATAGTGCAGGATTTTTTTTTTTCCTTTTTTGGTTGCCTCTCCAGTCTTAAGAGGTTTCGCCGTGACTAATCCAGATTTAACCCATATCCCACATTAAATCTCCCAGCAGAGATAGCTACATTTAGAAAATCTTGAACCAAAATCTTGTTTAACCGATATCAAAACACTTACAACTCAAACCAAATGCCACTCTCCAGGTTAGTTGTCACATAACCAAATGCCACTCTCCATAATACTTGTAAATAAGAACAGGATCCAGAATTACAAAAATTAACCGTAAAAATAATGAGCCAACTTACAGAGCTGCTAATTGTGGCTTCAATAACTCATCAGTCATCACTCTCAATACAACAATATTTAACAATCCGAATCACAACAGAAAATGCATGAAAAAGATATACATCAACACTCTCGTTTCAAGCATATTCTGGTCTGGAATGACTATACATTGTGTGTGTATATATATATATGAAAGAATTCATGTCTCTATCTTAAGGAGAGTATTGAGGGATGTACTGTTGAACCGTTGAGCAAATCCTCGAATCACAAGAACAATAACATCTCGGAGGTGCCGGGAATGCACCATCAAGTCTGCTTCATTCTCACTATCGACAACAATCTTTAGTCGGTGTTGATCATTCCTAAAAAGCTCCACCTGTTGCATTCAAATGTCAGCACCAGGTGCTATGATCAAGAAATTTAAGGATGCTTCTTGCATGGTAAAGTAATGCAATGAGCTCGTAGAAATTCATCAGAGTTCAAAGGTGTGTCAATGAACCCTACCAACTGCAACATCCACTCTAATGTGTTTCTGTTAGCTCATTGTGCTAGTTGGAGCATTGTATGATGCTAAGAATTTCTAGGCCTAACCTGGCCATAAGGCTAGGCTAAAAGGAGAAATACTTTTGTCACTTCATTCCAGCAAATGATCGTTGGTGAAAGGAAAAAATTTAAATAAGGTTATTTAGATCTTTATTAACAGATTCATCAATTATAGGGCGACACCTAGATTTTAGAAGAATTTTCTCTGAATTCTCTTTCCCTCGTGATTGGTCATGTAAAAAAAAAAAAAAATTGTCACATCTTGTTTTTAATTGTAAATTTGATGCCAAGATCCTTCATAAAATTGGATGCTACTAGTTGCTTTACCTACAAACTTCACATGATAATTAGTTAATATGAAATGGTGGTGGCTAAATGTAAATATTCTAGAATTCACCAAACTAAGTGTCAATGGACCACACTACTTGCAACATTTACTTAATCGAGTTTTTATGAGTTCAGTATACATATATCTAGTGGATAATATGTAACAAAATATCTCGAGCAGGATGGTTTAAGATGTAGACAAGAAAAATCAGCTTATAAGTCACCCAAACTTACATGAAAAGGAGGGGCGTAAGTTCCACGAATTTCTGTCGTAGGAAACGAAGTTTTAGAGGCAGGCTTTACCACTTTCACCCTTTTCTTGTTAATTTCTAGGATTCGTCTCTCAAGACTTCCGACAGTAGGAATCTGTAGGCAAGGAGATGTAAAAACTAAGATATGTCATGATCATTTCAAAAGTAAATACATTCTTTATTTACGTAATAAGACAATTATCCAGACCTTTTTTGGAGCATGGTCTTTGTCACACAGTACCTGTCACAGAGAGGTAGTGAGCTTCTGAAGAGTTTAAAAAGAATGAAATCAAGAAAGAAATGAATAACATGGGTACAAACCCAACTCAATTTGCAATCAGTATCATGTCAGATGTCAAGCACATTCCTAAAAATAGGTTTTATAGCTTTTTCAGGGTATAGTATATACTCCATAATCAAAATGGTGAGACACAATCTCACCTCAAACTTCACTGATCCCAGATCAAGCTTTTGTTTCACTTCTTTAAGAACATCCGGCTCTGCAAAGAGATTAATGTGAGATGTAATAACCGAATGCTATATGAATAACTCTGTTCAAATAGTTTAAACTGGCTTTGAGAATTAAAAATTAATTGCCTCCACAAACCAAAAAATGAGAGAAATAATCAGATATAGTAAAAGAGAAGAAGATGGAGAAGAAAAGAATGGACATATAATGTAAAGGAACATTGATCATCACATAGCAAATAATTTTGAGCTGAGTGAAGATAAGATCCTAGAACTTCCTGGCAATTAGTTAGTTCTTCCAAGATTCAAACTGGAATTAGCACTTGAGATATCTGAATTGATTTGATCACTCATCCACAATATCACTTGGCTAATTTATATCATAATATAATAGTGCTAAAACCCGTTCTCCTTGTCTTTCTGATATATAAGTTTAAACTTCAAAGTAGTAACCCCGTTTATGTCTCTCTACTTGCTTAGTATGAGCTACTTTGTGCAATAAGAAATTTTCACAACCCAATTCAACTAGCATATATCATGGACCCTAGATTGAGTAGATTCTCATTGAGTTTTGATCTCAAACATATTGATATGATTCCATCTATTTTCTCCTATTTAACTGACTCTTTCAGAGTAATGGTCACTCCATATATTCTTTTAACCTTTGTTCGTTAACACTGATAAATGTTTACACAATCTATCAATTTCATAGGTTAGTGCTAGAAAGTATCAAGATCAGAGTATTAGAATAGTTTGTACTTAAAGTTCAAGAATTACTTCTCAACTTCTCATAAATGTTTTCCTTATCTTAAGCAGTTCAAAAAAAATCATGATTGAGATCTATTAATTAAGTAATAGAAAAATCAATGTATAGCAAATCACATCAAACCCATATATAAACACACCACTGTTCCATTGAAGAATAAACAAATGCCTAAGGCATCAATCACTACGTGTCCCTCAATTTTAGATTTTTAGGGCAGGAAGAAGATAGAGGAGGGAGGGGTATCTGTGTGGAAACCAGGAGGTATCTGCAAATTGACTGATGAATTTCCAAATCTCATATCAAACAACCATGGTAACTATAGGAAGGCAATTCCATCTCTAATATGCCTATTCATAAAACAGTCAGTATTCTATAAAAAAATCAACTTACCAACTGTAATAGGCTCTGTTGAGGCAGAAATTGGTTGCCCCTCTACTCCATCCTCTCTTATGGGAGTGTAGACGGCTACCAACCTATAGCCAACATCATCTACATTTGCTTCATACATCCTTCCTGTTTCTCCTGGAATGTAACCATTGGAAGTCGTTGGATCACAGAAGATACTAAAGTAACACAACCAAAAGGGCCACAGAAAAAGAAAAAAAAAAATGCATTCAAGTATTATTATCAAGGAAACGATGAACCAGTTAAGCAGCTAGTTGATATCTATTACCCTTGAGATTTCTGGTTAAAACATAGAAATCATATGTATTCTAAGGTTTTGACACTAACAACATGCACACAAGCAGCCTCCTCCATCCTTACTATCTATTTGGAACTGCATAATATGAATTTGAAAGATAATCCTCCAAGAGGATGACAAATCCTAAACTAGTAATTAAGGGGCAACTGAAATGCTCCCAGATAATAGTAAACACCTAAACTGTAGATAATGGACAAGAGAAAATAAAAAATTTATCTTAGTTTAATCCTTTGATACTCCCACTTAATACATAGCAATTTATCGGTAAGATTTGATATAGAAGCTAAATATCCCAGAAGCAAAATGAATTGCAGGGCTTCTTAGTAACTTTTAACAATAATTAGATACCAAATTTAAGGATTCGTCTTACCTGGTAGTGAGATCAGGTCAGGACTACCAACCATTGATCTAAGCCACTGGATTCTGCTTTTGCCCTCCTTCCCACCACTATAAACACCACGAACAGCATATAAATTGGTATGAAATCCTCTTCCTTCAATCTCCAGCTTGTCAATTCTAGGAATGCCTAAGAATGTACAAACAACACTTACACAAAGGTAATAAAAAGAAGAATGCAGGACAAAAAATGTGAGGATGAAGCAACCATAAACATAATTAGCTTTGTTGTTGTTATAACTATGGTGTTTTTATCATTACAAAGCCAAAAAAAAGGGGTACAGAAACAACTATAATTGTCCCTAGGTTGTAGACCTCCAATGGAACCCAAAAAATAAATAAATAAATGAATAAAAGATCGTTGCGACTGGTTCCATTTCATTGTGGCTTCTCATACTGAACCGAAGGAAGAAGACCTACCTTGACCAACTTAAAAACTTCAGCATAGTAGATCAAAATCGGGTACAATTCTGAATCAACAAGTCCTACAGAGTCAAAACAGTTACCTGGCAACACAGGTGTGGTCTCAACATATACTGGATCAGTTGATCTTCCAAACAGATCAGTCACAACACATTCACATTTCAATCGACAACCAATGTCCTCTAGACGCACCTTGTAGGAACAAGAACGCTGACTGGGTAATGGGTCATATGACAATATATCTCCCTCTTCTGATGAACAAAACCTGCAACAATGTTCATTTGATATAAAACGAGATTTGACAAGAATCATTGGAGGTTGTGATCTTTCCACAAGAGAAACAAGCAATAAGTTTTAAGATCAAGTCACCCCCAAGGAACTTCCTCAAGTAATGCACACGTAAATAATTTTACCACAAGAGATTATATAGGCTTCAGCCTTCAATGGACATCTAATTTGTTTAGTTTGATATATAGGCTACTAAAAATAATTACTCCTTTTTAAAATAAAATTTATAGTGTAACGATGTAATCTTGTGACTGAAAAGAAAGTTCACTAATCATTCACTAAGATTAGTACTAGCAAGCTAAATAAACTTAATGTATAACACCATACCATTGGTATCTTATATCCTTCTTGTACTTGCTCCAAACTTCTTGTTGAGTCTCACTCTTAGGAATCACTTCAACAGCTGTAAGTATGTCACCTTCAACTGCCTTTCCAGTAAGAGCAAGAACCTCTACAATTGGAAGCTCTAGAGGGCAGAAACCACATTTAAGTTAACACTCATTTACAAGGTTCAGTTAGTAACCTAATCCAGGAAACACTGAGTCTTGAACAAAATAGGTTCTGAATTCTGATTGTTATTTGAAAAACAAGTGCAAATGTAAAAAAAAGATCAGGCATCGACAAACATGGTTTACCTGGGAGAATAATGTCAGTTGGATCAGACAATAATTGTTCTCCCACAACTGAATCTGACCGAACTGGTGTGTATCTGAAAAATGTTATCATACCTTTAGAAGATTTGAAAGAATATTACTATCTCAGATCATATATACAGGGCATATATAATATTATTCAATTATTTTTAGTTCTAAACAATTCATTTCCAGTACAGAACGAGTACTTAAAAGTGACATGAACCATCCTGTGAAGTAGTTTGATTTGCCCATAGAAGTTTTACTTCAAATTTACAAGCAACCATAAAGTAGTCCAAAAATCTAACACTTCTTTTACATCTTAAACAAGATTCTTCCCTTTCCCACAATTAATGGATTTAATAAATACAAAATTTCAAGCTTTTGATCATTCAAATTGGAAGTTAAACAAACTATTAAGCTTATCATAGTATATCATACACTTCTTATGGCTCAAAACATGAAATCTCAAGAGTAAGATGGAATATATACCCAAACATCAAACGGCAATTATAATCAGAATCGGCAACTTTGTAAGTTTTCGAATTTGCCCCATTAATTAGTTCAGTGGTTCCCTCCTTGTTTTCTCTGTACCAGCTAAAGATGCTCTCTCCTTCATGTCCACCAAAATATTCACCTTCTCCAGAATAAATTCCCAATGATAACTTCTTTACACAGACATTGGAAACCATTGGAGGAGCTGCAGATTACACTTTCAAGTAAGATTCAAGACACCGACATACACAAACATGGTCACAAATCAAATGTAAAGAAGGGCAAAACTGGTGAGAAATGTGATTGAAAAATTAAAAACTAGCCAAGTGTTCATTTGCCTAGTTGCACACTGATTACAGTGAGAACATTCCACATCACCCACATCAAACTCATTGAAACCATGCAAAGAAAAATAATTATCAGAATTTGGGGGGATTTATGTCTACATGTCAGAATTATATATAATAGAACTTTCAGGAAAGAATAAAGGGATTGACACCTGGGGAGACAGTAAGGCTGGAAATTGCAGTCAGTGGCTCTCCGCATTTTCCATCAGCACGAGTAGGTACCCAACACAAGGCTATATAAGCTCCAACGTCTTCAAGTGATGGTTTATATGTTCTGTTACATAAAGGAAAATGGTCACAAGAAGCTCAAACTGAAGTTATGTTTCTCATAAATCACAAGTTCACAACAGATATGCTTCAACTCACGGCTTTGTCCCACATATGACTGCGTCATTGCAAGAATCAGATAAATTTGCTAGTGCAGACCCTTCAAGCTTATTCTTTGTCCGATACCAAATAAACTCTCCAACACCTTCTTGTCCACCAAAATATGTTTTCTGTGGGGCAAGCTCTCTGTCCTCACAGCAGTCAGGAATCACAAGGTCCATTCCCTTAGGATCCCCTACACATAGAGCACATAAAAAAAATTTACATAAGGGACAAGTATATCTCTATTCTAAAACCTCAATTATAAAAATTAAATCTCACTATCAAACATGATGAAAATAAAAAAATGCATTAACCCCAAGAGAGGCAAAGATGAAAATCCGTTTAGAAACTTTCTAAAGCACTAGGGCCTAAGGGCTAACAATTGGAACTTGCGAGGAGTATGCAAGTAATGCAACCCTAGGATTTATACAATTAAATGAATATTAACGTTAATCCTGGTCAAGACAGTTTTTGTTCCAGCATATTCATGGTTATAGGATGATGCAGATAAAATAAATGAAAATTAAACATGAAAGAGGAAAAAGTAAATACATCCAGAAAGCATTAGCTCCATTCTTGTTTGGAGAGGCAGATGCTAATTGCCAGGGAAATTATGGTTACTGTCATTGAATATTTTAACAATATGATTAATATTGAGATCCATTAAAATTCTTTAGATATTTCACTCAAAAATATCTCACCAGGAGATATTACATCAGATACTATGCTCTTCACGCTCCCCTTGGTTCCATCTTTGCGCACCGGAGTATAGACCAGCTCAATGCACCCACCAACATCGGCCAGGGTCAAATCGAGAAATTCTGCAAAATAAAAAGTTCAAACATTTAAATTTGCACTAATGAATAAATAAGAAAGCCACTTATTTAGTATCTGCACAAAGTTTACCTTGGTCGCTTATCTTCTCTTTCCCACCATTGTTTTTCAACCTGAACCATTCATGCAAGCAATCTCCTCTCTCACTAAAAATTAAACAATAACTTTCACATCAGGGGAAACGATAAGAAGAATAAAACCACAACTTCTGGTAATAATGATTTAATCATTTAATATATAAAGAATGGCATGGGCCTGACCCTCCACTATAAACAGCATTAAAGCCCAAGCGTTGCCCCTCTGTCATCGACCCAAGAAATTCCAGAGAATGACACATTGGAGGACCTAAATCGCAACATCATTCAGAGAAATGTTGTATGTCACAAATATTCTCTAATCCTTGAAAGATAAATTGATGTCTTGAAGCAGTTCAATTTCCTTATTAAGTTGTCACATAACTGATAATAACAAGAACATATGAACAAAATAAAAACTAATAACTTGATACCAGGTATTATGGGTCCCATTTGTTCAGAAAGAACCAAAGGTCCACGAGCCCAATCACTTCGTATAGGTTCACAAGAAACAGAAATAAAGAAGCCAATGTCATCAACTGTGGGCACATATGATCCAGTAGTGGCACCCCTAATTTCAACTTGTGTGCCATCTGAACTGGTCTGCACAAAGAATATGTCCGTCAATCAAATGTTTTACTACCTAATAATCTTCAGGAACAGCAAGGTAGTGGCAAACAATGTCAATTTTCCCATTCACAGTTCAGAAAAAATATCTACAATGAAAAACTAGGGTGAAAAGGGGAGGACTCACCCTAAACCAGCGGTAAATTGAATCTCCTTCTTCACCACCCCAATAATTCTTTTCAACACTCAGGATTGTTCCTTCAACAGCAGTTCCAACTATTTGCAAAGAAAGCACTCTGGGGCTACCTGATCATCAAGAGGCAATTCCTGTAAGAGTTAACCATATAGGGAACAGAATAATCTCATGCACGGGGATTGCTCAAGAATATAATATTACTAAAACTATGTCACATCCCTCCAAAAATAAAAAATTACTAAAATGAACTGAAAAATTTTATAATTTATCGTAGAAAACTCTACAGAACCTTATAAAATTTTATCTTTTATTTTGAAGTTTTTCTGCCCATTGTTAAAATTAGCCTTAAAAAAAATCCTTGTTAAACACAATGAGGAGTGTCCTGTAAAGATGTACTCAATGTCCCAGTTATTTTTAGGTCTATATTACATAAAATTTAAACAGATTCTTGTCGAAATTTTCCAGTGCAACTTCCATAAATATGCAAGAATATCTTACCAGGGCGAACACGCTCCTGGCCCGTGCAAGTTCTCGGGGCACCTATGATACCATCATCACGTACTGGTGTACATTGAAATGAAATGAACTTTCCAATGGCATCTTTGGAAATACGATACTGCAGCAGTCCTGAAACCTCTGGTATCAAAGAACCAAAATCAGCTTTGACCTGTAGAATTCATAAGAGATTTTAGAAAAAAAGCAAAATCTCCCTTTTTCAAGGACAATAGTTTCGGTTCAGAAAATAAGGAAAAGAGTAAGTAAGGGAGCCAAAAACGGGGACCAAACAGATTATTGAAAGATTCAATAACAATGTTTACATAAATTGACCCATCAACCTCTACTAATACTATGGCTACACGAAGACATTTATAGTACACCTTTTACTCCAAAAGAAAAGTTGTATTGAGGACAAGAGCGGAAACCTGTTCATAACCTACAAGATTTCTCAAATACTTAATAGTTAACGTTTCTTAATAGCAATACTCTCCTTCAAGCCGAAACCTACAAAAGTTGTAGCTTATTACAAGATTCAATCTGCATCCCATGACCGGTCCCCTCGATATCTCTTAGCTACGCCACTCACCCACATCATCTCACTCCACCCCAATGACAAAGCCTCCAAAAGTTTTTGACATATTCTCATGAGAAGCCTCATTGACTGCACAGGCTGCATATCAGGACACCCAACGCAACGCAATGCTATGACTAAAGTCTTCAATAAACAATTTCTATGGTATCTCTTACTTTCAACTCCCTAGGATGTGGCAATAGATTTGTTTACACTTTTTTTACAGTAAAACTAACTTAAACAAAAATTTTCTTGTAATACAAAACTAACATTCTCAACATCAGTTTATCCAAAAAAATTCCCAATCAACAATGCCATAAATGAAGTTACAACCTTCATATATCGAATCTTACAAAATAAGAGAAACCTCTGATATATATATATATACTAGGGGCTTTGCGTGCCCTAACGGGCACGCAAATATGTATGTAATATAAATAAGGGACTAAATTGTTAACTTAGTAAAGAAAGAGAGACCAAATAGTAAATTTTCTCTTATTTTTAATTCATAGACTATGGTTTTAAACATGGACGACCAGAAAGGGGTGGAGCCATATAATATAAGATATATATATATATATATATATGTATGTATGTATGTATGTACGTTTGTAACTTTGTATAATATTTCTTGACAGAAATGTAAGAACTAAAGTATTTACACCTCTCAATATTTTGTTATTAGCTATTTTCTTTAATCCGACCACTGAATTAGAAGTAATTATCATAATAATCTTCCATGCCAAATTTAGAAAATCAAAAAATAACAACTATGTAATAAAAAAAATTAAAGTATCTTTATATTTGAAAATTTTATTGAATGCTAAATCTTATAATATATTGATGGTGTACCAAAAGCTAGATTGATGTCAACTTCTGTAGATAAGATGTTTGTGGTTAGAAAACTAAATCCAATAGTTAATATAATGAAAACCCCTCATAACGAAGATTGATTTTGATTGACGTTGGTGTCAATTGATTTTTCCTCTAGTTGGTTGATAAAAATTTTTATATAAGGGACAAGGAAAGTAAAATTGTTTGGAGGAACCAGAAATAACAAGAACAACCTCAGGAAAGAACAAAGAACTGAACCTGAAATTGTCAATCCAATAGTCAATTGTCCTGTCCCTTCACATATCATATACAATTTATTGTAATCTCAATTCTGTTTGAACTGTGTTTATATAAGGATATCAGAATCTCCACTGGAGAGATGTCATCTATCCTTAAATTTAGGGATTCCTCTAGGCTAGAACTAAGAGATTCAACATCAGGGTTGTTGCCAAGCTTTCCTATAAATTCTAGTTTCATTCATTCTTCTCATCCCCATTACAAAAGTAGGCAAAATTTTAGGTTGGTATACAAAATTAACAATTATACATTCTGCGTCACTTGTAGGGGGTAGAATAAAAAAAAGTCGAGAAAGTAGAGGCAAATGATGGGAAATTGGCACTCATAATTTGTTTGAAAGTTCAAAATATGAAGAAAAATGTTGATGCAAGTGCATACCTCATGAAGATACCAATTGTATATACTTTTCCCTTCATGACCTCCAACATATCCATATGAAGCCGTCAACATCCCACCTTCAGTGTAATCTCCAGTGATCGATAGGAAATTTAAGCTTGGAGGAAGAGCTACAAAAATGCAGTAAGTTGTAATTTTACGCAAAAGCTAGACTGTATTTAAAGGAAAGATGATAGTTATTTAATGCAATTTAATTATTGATACTTTCTGACTTGAATGAATGATACTGTACACATGCCAAAAAAAAAAGATTAAGAAATTGGGAAGAGAGGAGGGCCATAAACATACTCTCAACTGCTCTATCAGATACTACATATGCAGGTTCACCAGATTCACCATCTGCAGTCATTGGAATAAATTTGGCAACAATGTAACAGCCAACAGCTCCAAGTGGTATGCGGAACGCCTGATCAAGTCAAAACCCAAAAATAAATTGGCACCTCATGTATTAGGAAAAAGAATATGCTCTGTAGTTTAAGATCATTGTATCTCAAGATGAATCCCAACAAAATACCTACTTTGGCAATTTTGGAAGTGCTTAATGCTTCGAGACTGCTTTCACCATCAAAAGTTGATGAATATGTTTTAAACCACTGAACTCGACTAGATGCTTCATTTCCTCCAGTAACAATGCCAGTCACAGTGACCTTGCTATTCTCTCGCAAATCACCAATTATTTTCAGATTTGCTACCTTAGGTGGCGCTGAAATTTGGAGAAAGAAAGAAGCATCATAAGAGAAATCCATAAATACGTGAAACTTCATAAGTGCAAAATTAGTAATAATTTTACCTTTAAAATCATCTTCACAAATTTCAACATGTTAGGAAAATAATTGAAACAAATTAAACATGTAGAAGCACAGTTATGTATGCAAACATAAGAGCTGGAAAACATACAGGTTTGCTAAAGAAAAGTATAAAGTTTTCTAAACATATTCAAGGGAAGAATTTAGAAGCCTTTACTGAATGATTTTCTTATTGTGAAAGAAAATTTCAGGATGAAAAAAAGGCAAGTAGATAAACATTTGAGGATGAACAGTCATGAAAGCATAAACAGACCATTGAAAAGAAAATTACTCAAGTACCCCTTCTACTGAAAGAACTAAATTTACAAAGCAAGACAATGTGCTGAGCACCAAACACAATTAATACGAACAAGTTTATCCAATAATAAAACAATAGTAGTATTAACTTGTCTGAAAGCTTTTTCTTATATATACATTTATTGATGAAGGGAATCAAAGAGACATTCTTCGAATTCTTTAGTCTGTTCAAATGATACGGCTGAGAATATATAGGGACCACAAGTCAATCACTAGAGCCCCTTTAATAGTAACTACAGAGCCTCTCTGTCTCCTCCTATTATGAATATCTAGGGCCTATACATGAGATGAAGAGATAATACATTTAAATTTGAAAGAGCAAATTATTAAATAATAATTATCTGGTAAGCATAAAATAGCCTAACAACAAACAAATCAAAATGAGAAACATATAACTCAATATAGAATTTAATTCCATACAATGATCCCTTCAATAAATATATTACCTTCACACCTTGAGACAACATGACACTAGCTACGAATAAAGTAAAATAGAATTATAATAAAGGAGAAAGAAGAAGAAAATTATTACAGACACCTAGTTGGATATTCATCAAGATACCTTGTTTGACCACAGCAGACATTACAGACAAAGATTTTCCTTCCTGCCCTGAATTATATATAAACAAACACCGATGTTACCAAAAAACGAAAGTGAAACTAGCAAGGAATTATGTCTGGTCCACAGAAAGAACACTACTTTGCCAAACCTTCAAAATTAATAGGTATGTATACAAAAGCCAAACGCTGGCCAACATCCTCTTTGGTCAAGGTATATTCAGAAGTACCAGCTGACACTAAGAGAAAGTCTCTGCATAGGTTTGCCACAAAAAAAACAAGAGGAAGGAGCTTAGTAAAACAAATAATGAGAAAAATAACTTTAAGATGAATGCCAAAATGTTAAGAATCAATGGAAGCAAAGCAAATTGTAAATTAATTACAGTCATAATGTTTGACCCCTAAGATTAATTAGAATTCCTAGAAATTAGGTTATCAATCAATCCCTAAAAATTAGTAATATTCATTTCTGTAGTTATTGTCTTTCATAAGGTAGCTTTTATACTTTGTATAGATACCCTTGAACGGTTGTACCTATAAAAATGAATCAAGCAAGCAATTCTTTCAGACATTTTGTCACAAAAAGTGTAAGTAAAGAAAACCCCAGCATATTAACTCGGTAAGAGCAAAGATGTAGTGATATTTTTCTCTAACCAGCTATGCCAAAAGACTACATATTGCCACAAGAATTCACCACCATTATTCTTAAAATAACCTTTAAAATTTACTAAGAAAGTTATGCAACTATTCTTATTCCAATTTGAGAAATAAAAAACAGAAAGCCAAAATGAGAAATATATTCATTTAACTTATCGTTCACATCCCTTTCATTTAAGCTTGAAGAGTATACTAACCCATTATCCTTGTTCTCTCTTAACCACTCAAACTTGCTGGGACCCTCCCTACCACCAAAATAATCACCAACTCCTTTGATGGTACTTCCTTCAACAGCATCTCCAACTATTTGAACATTGCTGACAGATGGAGGTGCTGCGATATGAAGAGAAAAAAGTGATAATCAAAGAACAATTAGACAGTGAAATGGGAATTATTTCATGAATGTTAAGGCTAATGCACTCTCATCTTCAATATATTCCCATCATACAAATGCCATAGTTTTCTTAAGCCAATAAGCTACCAATTTCCAATATTTCCTTTGAAGACATCACACTTCTTCAATTCTGAACCATTTCAATTTCGCCACCCTGAGTTTGTAAACATTGATTAAACCCTCTATATGTCAAATCAATATTCTAAATAAGTCATTTCATGCATTATGGCTTGTGCACCATTGCACATCTATCCAGTTTGTTCTCATCTTTTCCATCTCAACTATAAATCCCTATTGAGCAAAGCAAAGCATGAAAATGAATGTGTTGAAGAAAAGGAATAATAAACCAACAAAGTAAGTTCCCTAGAAATATTTCGAACTTTGTACCCCGAGGTATGTGGCATTTTCAAAATATATATGCAGATCTGAAAGTCAGGGGAGAAGGGGTCTTAGTATTCATATGCATAAGTAATTTAACATGAGACAAACAAGAGAAGCCCAACATTCATTAGTTTTAATCGTTTGGATCACAAATAATTTGACACATTAAAAATGTAGTTATTTACCAGTTCAGATCTTGCTTTTCATAAATTAGCTCTTTCAAGATCTGTCTTTACATTCTGACATTCTCCATAATTATTTTAGCAGGCTTTTCAGTTCTCATTGTTTGTAAAAAGGGAATATTAGTGTACTGGTGTCTTATGCCTTGTATGCATAACTGCATTCATGCAAGCCAAAGGTACGACTCTAACAAAATCGATTTACAAGGTATGGAAAATTAAAAGAAAAAGGAAGAAATTGGATTAATAGAATACTCACCAGCTTTTATAAAATCTGTGTACTTATATTGAGGGTCTCCTTTAACACCTTCCTCTGTGACTGGAGTGTACATGAAAACTAAACTTGAATCAACATCATCTATGGTGAGTAGATACTCTTCCTCCTCTGCACCAGCAATTACCACAGGACTGCTGTTCCATTTTCTCCTCAACCAACTGAAGAAAAGAAAGTAGATATAACAGATGCCATAAACCTGCATAGCATCATTTTTTATAGCAGAGCAGTATGCATGATAATGCTAACTCACCTAGCAACACCTTTTCCTGGAGTTCCCCCACACCAAGCCACCACAGCACAACCCCTGATAGTACTTCCTTCAACAAGTTCGCCTTGCACTTCAAGGTTCACAACCTTTGGAATTCCATTTCCTTGTGCAAGGCAGAAAAGTAAAATCATATTTAATGCATGTAACATGTTATATGCACTGAGAAGTTATTGAAGTTATTAAAACACCAAAGCACTCATATATGACACATGAATCCTAGAGATACCATTTCTTTGGCCAATCAGAAATTGGAGATCTCACTCTCATGTAGCATTACTTTATTCAAAGACAATTGAACAGTACATGAAAGTATAGTAAAAAAATCAGTCAATTAATATTGTTTGTATCATTGAAATAAATTTAGATGACCAGCCATTTTTTAAAAGAAAAATAATTCATTCATTAGAAGAAAAAAATCACAATTACTGGTAACAAGCAATCTTCCTAAATCAAACAAAACATACTACTTAATGGAGCTTTTTAAATCCTGTAAATCCATAAGGACCACTGCTCTGAAACAAACCATTTGCAGGATCCTAGAGGGAGGCCAAAATAACGACAGTTTCTCAAATATTCAGAAATTGAACTGGAACAATGATTTTTTTTTTTTTTTAACAGAACTGGAACAATAAATTAGGTTGGCAGTGGATGTTTATTTGTTTCAAATAACAAAAAATTATATAGAAAAGAATGATCATGTGTATGAAAAGGAATTCATATTCATTCATTTATCTTTATACCACAAGCTTCACATTTTCTCTGAAGCCTAAATTCATGAACCACTTTAATACTGTGGGACTGATTTTTAAAATATAGTAATGCATCTTTAAGGGCATATCAATATGCATACCTGGTAAAACTGGTGAACTGATGGCATAAATGGGAGGGTACTCCGTCTCTCCTATAATGGGAGTACATTCCACTTTCAGAAATTTTTTTATATCTTCACGTTTTGGCCAGTAAATCTGGGCATCACATAATGCCAGGAAAAATTAAATTATACAAAAATAAATTGACAAACAAAATTCCAAGCAGCAACAATTGAATTACCTCATCAGTAGCATCTGGAATAGGAACAAAGTTTGAAAGCGTCCTCTCACCAAGAAACCATTGGTATTTTAAGACTAATGGCTCAGCAATACTCATTTCACTATCTTGATTGAAAGTGAAATGACAGCGACAAGCATCTTCTTCTAAAGGTTGATCTATGGAGGCTTGCCTGAGGAAAAACCCAGGAGGCAATTGGTCCTTCCATTGCTCAACAAGAAATCGGAAAGTTGACTCTGTTGATTAGATAATTAGACCACAATTAAGAACTAGAGCCTTCAAGAATGATGAAGGAGAAACCCAGTATATATAGAATGAGAGAATGAAACCTCAGTCAGATAAAAATAAAAAAACATGAAATATTAAAACCACAATTTCAGCTGAGGAAGGCAGGGCACTTCAAAATGTGGTTTAATTATTTCAGTAGTCCCTAAAGTTTCATTGCTACTGCAAATTAGTTCTTACACTTAATATTTGTAATTGGGTCCTTAGAGTCTCAAAATTTTGATAAATGGGGTCAGCCATTACAAGAACTATATAATGGCTACAGGCTTACAGCAAGCCCATATGCTATTTAACTGGATTTGATGATATTCACCTGCTTATGGACACACAAAATTTAGTCAGAATGATCAATTGGGTAAGCACAAAGCCAAGCTATCGGAAGTTTATGTTAAATTTTGATTTTTGCAATTTCTCACTATCAGTCCATGTAGTGCTAGCTGCGAGATTTATTTAACATTATTTTAATCCTCAAACCATGTACATGACATTAACATAACAAAAGCTTAATGATCAAATTTTGCTGTGAATTTAAACTGTTATTTCCTCACTACTCTTTAATCTCAGTTATTTTCATCGGCAGCCCAAAGCAATGTTAGGCAGAATATGATAGATCACAAAAAGTTGCCAGTAGTATGCAATAGAATTAACACAAATGACGTGTTTCAGATTCATAGACCACATGCTGCTTAATCACCAAATATTTGTATTACCATTCTTTTTGGATGACATCTCATACTCTATGCTTTGTACTTTTTGTACCTTTCCTCCCTCCTAATAAATGGCATCTTATGATATTATCATTACTTAGAACCCAGATTTTACAGCATATACATAGGTGTTGCACTTTGCTTTCTATCCACATTAATAGGAACCATATGTCATTACTTCTTCATACAGTNGTCACTTGTTCATCAAACCTCCCCCCCCCCACCACAAAAAAAAATTGCAGACAGTAGTGATGCTAAGATAACGCAATGGGCAAGACAGACACTAACATAGTGTGAGGTCAAGGCCTGGACTATTTACCTGCAGCATGCTCAGGGCGGCTAAATTCCCAACCATCTCTAATGCATAAAGCTGTATGTGCTGGATATCGCTTTGCTATTGCCCGTTCCTCACGAGAAAGATCTGCAAAACTTTCCATTTTCAAAAAATGGATGGACACTAAATAACTTAATAGAACACATTTTTCAACAAAAAAATTAATATAAAATAAATAAATAATAGAACACATGCAGCCATAGGAATCAGCTGAAAACTATCAGTACAAGTGTACAATAGTATTCTTCTTTTCATGAAGCCTGGCAACAATATTAAAATGCAAAATGCTAAAAATGATTTTACCACTTGTACCTCTATCATTAAATTTTTTCAAAGTAGACCCAACTAGCAAAATCGATGCTGCTTCTAAATGAGGCATCTTAAGTATAGGGTTCTCCTCCACCCGCAAATGCTACAGGAGAACATCATAGAAAGTAACAGTATGTCAGTCTACATACGCAAAAGTAAAATTACCACTTACCAGTAATGTGGGTGGCCAAAAATCAATCAAATTATGAATTATTACCTTTTTAATATAAGTTTGCTGTACATTTAATTGGCAGCAAGCAAATATAATTTGTTTTATCCTTCTTTTCCCAATTACTTTGGCTCTCCTTATTTTCACAATTCAAAGTATATATATATATGATATACTATTCTTAAATCCTTCACTTTACCACGCAGTTATATTCTTTTATATTAAAGAGGCTTCTTATTAATATATTCCTACCATTTTGAGCATCAATATGCACCAAAGCTTTTTCTTAGGGATACACAAGTTTGCTTCCTTCTGTTTACTTTAATTTGGCTTTAAGGACCAGCAGAATTTGGTCATTTTGCTCACACCTCAACTGTTGAACCTCTTCGGTCCAATCAAGATGAGGAGATTGATGTGTAAAGTCCTCACATGCTGAAATCAAGGAATTTGGCAAGCCCTTGTAACTTTTGGTGCTTTTTCCCTTAAAACTGGCTTCTCACGACAATTTAATAAAATATAAAGGAAAAAGATTATGGTGTCCACTGCTCACTAGTTCACACTATTCTATTTGCTTTGAAGTTCGAAGCGATAATTTACTTATGGCCTTAATATTTGAACAAGTACTAGGAAAGTTTGTCAGACAAAAATACAAAATGAACCACATCCAAGCAAAAGTCTATTAATATAGAAGTGTAAAGACATAAGATCACTTGACAAACCAGTCATCAATCATTAGATCTAATACATATGATGTCACCAGACTAACCTCAAGAACCGGTAGATAGGGGAACCCCTTTAGAGTAGAAATTCTGTTCTTGCTAGCAGCTAAGACCTGCAATAAATTATTTTCAATTAAAATTTGATTATAAAGGCATATATAACATAATATATATGGTCAAAAATCAAAACACCAAAACAACCTGGAGTCGAGGTTGACTTGCCATTGCAAGAGACTTCAACTTATTTTGAGCAACAGAAAGGAACTGTAAAAGGAAAATAGAGCATAAACAATCAAATACTTAAATTTTGAAAAGCTTAAGTTGAATGCCATAATAAGATTTGGATTAAAAATTTGTAAAGTGAAGCTTGCCTCCAGATTAGGAAGCTGTGGTAGGCTTGCCATTGACGTTATTTGGTTTCCAGCAAGATAGAGTTGCTGTGTGAAAGATTTCATAATATCAATAAATCAGCATCATATCCCATTATGAATTTTGAGAAACTATAAGAAAGCTAGGTGTATGTGTAATGCAACATGCCTGCAATACTTTGCAATTCTCAAGAGGCTCAAATCCAGGCCCCTTAAAGTCATTAAAACTCAAATCAAGAACCTGGCATGGTAAATGTTTTCTTTCAATCAGTTAGTAACAAGTTTATTAGCAACTAATCAAACATAACATCCACATATAGTATAGTTTCTACTTTCTACATAGAAATGTTGGCACAAATAATAAGACAAAAATTAGCGCACAAACCTTTACTCGCGTCAATATCTCTATTCCTTCCAGTGTAGACAAGAGATTGTCTCGAAGATAGACAAACTGCCAATATGAATCATAAGTTAAAGGCTGTCATAGCCATCAAAGCACAAACTAAATAGGAGGCAAAACAAGAGACATAAAATTCTCTTCTTATCTTTGAAAGAAAATCAGGGGAAACAGAAGTTTCAGTATATTGTTTTAAAACTAATCCTAAAGTTATCTTCCCCACATCAGAAATCCTTGATAAAAAAAGGTGGGAAACTGAAATTTCGAACAATTATCTTCTCTTTAAAGAACTTAATCTGGGGTAATTGATAAAAGAATGAGAAGTAATAACCAACAACAGCTCACCATTTATAGAATAACTACTGAAGCAAATTGGTCAATATGTGTCTCAATCTAGTTGGGACAATGTTATACACAGAATATTGTGGCTGTCTCAGTGAAATCCAACAAATTGATCAAGATAGGAGTGCAATTGACTTACAACCTTTCTTGCAAATGAGAAGTGTGTGTCCCTCTTGTGTATTAGAAACTTAGAAAATAAACAACTTCATTTACAAAAAAATAATATTCCCAAAAATGAATAGACAATAGTAAAATGATAGCTAATCAAAATGATTTTACGTATCCCCATCCCCCCCAAAAAATTCCAAATCTTGCCTTAAAGAGAGCAACTAGTTAGAGACTAGAGCACATAAACTCTTAGCATGTTCATCCATGTTATTCAACTTAAATAGTAAGTGATTATTATCTGGCATAGAAAAGCTTATTCTATCAGATTATCACGTTGAAATCAGAACTAACATCCAGATACAATCTTCTCAGAATAGATATTGCCTACAATAAATGGTGAGTACATAGAAGATGAGTTTACCTCTAAGTTTGATGATAATTTTAACCCACTAGCATTGAGACTGCGAACTCTGTGTCCCCTGAGATCCAATCTCTGAAATATTACAGCATTGACCAGGAATAAATAACAATTACAATTTAAGGACATCAGCTGAATATTATATCAACAAAAAAAAAAAGACAGGTTTTGTCTTCAAAATTACATGAAACACAGAATTTACACCTTCCCAAAGGACAATGAAATGGAATGAGTCAACCCTCTAATGCCCTAGCACTACCTAATATGCCAAACATCAACCAGTACTATAGAACAGGTATAGTTTGGAAACAAAAGTGCACTAGATTTTACGGGGCATGGTACAGGGACACACCTCTTTGAGTCATGTAGTAACAAGACACTCCAAAGACCAAAGCTAGCATAAAAAGTGTTATCGACCTACAAGCTAGTAGCTCTTTAGAAATCGTAAGTCAAAGAACTTAACTGAAGTCACCATAAATACATCAATCCTCCATACACACATTAGTTTTCTAAAGCATGTGATAAAGCATATAAGTGAAATGACCAGTCAATCTCTAAAGGTGTAGCCCATTATTGGCATCAACTTGCAACAAGTTAGGATGTAATTTTAGTATTGAGCCCTTTTGCGTGAAACTTTAAGAAATTTCTTAACGATACTAAAATGTTTCAAAGACAAATCTTGTACATTTAACTACAATAATTCCCTCTTTCATCTGAAAATTGATTCCTTTCCACCTGATATTCAAATCCTAAAAAGTATCAACAGTCTCTAATCTACCATCTACATGGATATTTATGAGCAGCACTGCTAACAAAACTACAATAAGGTTGCCTATCAACCGAGTCCGAGACTCGAAATAATGCAAAGATACAAAGAAAGCCAAAGAAGACAAAAAGGGGTGCCTTTCCTTCAGCTGCTAGTGCCCAAGATATAATTAACATGGAAGACTCTTTCATTTATGTAATTCATCTAACTGAGGTGGTGTGGGATTGAAAGCTTGGTTCTGAACACATTAAATTTTCCATATTTAAAGTCCTACTAAAATGATCCTTACCACATCGTCGCTGGCTTTTATCTCAACCTGTGGAAGGACAATAAATCGTGAATCTCGGGTTTCAGGAGTTGATCCTTTCCTCCTTCCAGACAAAGTAGAACTTCTATCCTGAGAGGATGACAGTGACCCTGATCTTAATGTACTTGAGACAGACGGTGACCGTGCTGATGGAGAAGAAAGCTTAGAAACAGTTCTCCTAGCTGATGTGCTGCTGCTACTATCCAGTGATGAAGAAGGAGCCTTTCTTGATGAAGAAGATACTGATGATGCTGGCCTAACCAATGGCTTCTTAGTAGTATCTAGCTCAGACACATCAGATGCAATGGAAGTTCTTAAACTCCGGCCCACCGGTGAGGCAGGCAATGATTTTCTAGTCTCTGAGATGCCAGCTCGAGCTGATGGTTTATTAAGAGATGAAGAGATGGAACTCCGCCTAAGCTCTGGGAGAGACCTCCTTACAGGTTCTGTACCTATAGAAGGACTACTTTTTTTCCTGACAGTTGAACTAATACTGTTTTTCCTTCCTTCAGATGTCAATGGCTTCTCAGGCAATCCTCCAGTACGATTTCCTCTTATCCCAGAAACTGAACTTGTAGAACCACAAGAAGAACTAGCCAAACCCGATTTTTTTGCACCCAATGTTGAATCAGAAACAATTCTAGATTCTACTCGCTTTCTGAGAGGTGCAGCCGCAGTTGAACCCTTTAGCCCCACTGCTGCCCTAAGCTTTCCAGTTTCTGCAACTTTTTTCACACCTTCTGACAATGAATTAACATAGGCTACCTTCTCAGGATTTTGGGGCTTTTCTGACGTATCTTCACCTGACTGTTCTGAGGTTACCTCCATTTTCTAACACCAGCTAATTACTCGGCAGTAGTACTTCTGACCGAACTATCTGTTATAATTATGCTAGCATTAGTTCAATTTGCAAGAAAATAAAAAGAAAGACTGAGATAAAGAGCGACCCAAAATTATCCTATATTTTCTCAACAACCGGGAATACAATATAGAATAGTGCCCTCAGCTTAAATAGGCTGAGCACAGACACAGTTCATAACTTCATCCGAAAGCTTAATAACATGAAAACTCGAAAAGCGTAAGACTTTAAGTATCATTAAAACAACAATGTAGCTTATACCCAGCTTCAACAACTTCGAAACTCGAACAAAAAAGAAAAAGAAACAGGGAACCAAAGACTTGTTGCTAGAAGTAAAACAGCAGTGAAAGATCAGTCACAAAATGCAGCTTCTTACACAAAATTCCAACCAACCAAACCTAACCCAGCTAAATTTCGATCGAAGTGAGAGAAAATAAACACAAAAGGCGCCGAACAACATGCAGAAGAAGCTCAAAGTGGGGTTGCGCAGGTGCAAAAGGCTCAAAGAGAAACAATGGATGAATGCAGGATATATAGTTGAGTAAACCTAGATCTAGTAGAAGAAGAAGACGGTGGTGAAAACGAAACCGAATTGGAGTGACATGTCTAGGGTTTGATAAAAAGCGAGAGGGAAAGGGTGTGGGGCATTTTGCAATTTGCAGAGTGGCACGAGAAAGCGAGAAAATATAAGAGAGAGAGAGAGAGAGAGAGAAAGGGACAGAGGAACAAGAGCCAATGAGGCAAAGTTGAAAAAGCGAGTGAAAGGAGCGACAGTGTGTGTGGGTGTGTGTGAGTGGGTGGTGGGACTTTCAAAAAAATTTGAAAAAAACTACCTTTGGCTTTTGGGTAAGATATTGCCTAAATATACGTTAGGGGGTTGGGGGCAAGAAAGGCGTGCAAGAAATATGGTAACTCCTGTCTTCTAGTACAATTAAAATTCAAATATTAATAATGAAGTTTGGTTAGTCTAGTGGTCGAGTTTATTAGGTCGTTTAAGCAAGTGTTAGAGGTTTGAATCCCACTTTATATATACAGCAACCAATTGGTCAGCGGAGACCCTTAAATGGAGCACAAATCCGCAGAGAATTAGTCTTTGTCTCGTCGGACTAGAGGATACCTTAGGCAACCAAAAGAATTTAAATATTAACAAAGTAAGGTGACTAGGTGAGTATACAATCAAATCATTTTTTCCATTTTTTTAATAAAGAGTTTAGGTGAGTTGAGTCCGGGGCTCATCAAAGTCAGGGCATGTCCTCAGACGCTATAAGCGTTTACAGAGGTATTTACAAATCGCCTATCAACAAGACCTTCACATCGGTAGCAGGAATCAAACTCACGATCTTATGGGTTATGAGTCGACTCCTTACCAACTGGGTCAACCTTTGTTGGCATACAATCAAATTATTTGAGCATTAATATTTTGAGTTTGAATCGAGTTGTATACAAAAATAATTATTAGGTCACATGTAATTTTGACCTCTTATTTTTTGAGTAAGTTATTATTTAGTCTTTTTTTTTTCTTGTGATTTGGTCTTATATCTTTTTCAAAAGTTTCTCTCATTGGTCTTAACGATTAAATATGGTCATATTTCTCATTTTGAATCTAATTGCAACAAATTCAGAGTTATATGTTATTCTTGACGAGTTTTTTTTTTGTCCGGTTGGAGTTGTCAATCATCAGTAAATAACATTAAATTGGACTCTGAAAATGGATCGTCTGTTTCATAGTCAAATGAGTGAAATTGATTATATCTCTTTTGTTTCAAGTTTGATTGAGACAAGTTACCTTTGATAAGTCATTTTTCTTCTCAATTAGAACCGTTATCAAATAAAGTCAAATCGATACTCGAAAGTAGTTTTTCATAATTTTTCACTTTTTAGTTCCAAAACCTATTTCGAGCTCGGTTTGACCTTAGTTTTTAACAGTTTCAACTAGAAGAAATAAAAAATTCGTCAACGGTAACACATGGCTCCAAACTTGTCATAGTCGAACTTAAAATGAGAAAAATATTACCAATTTCGCTTTTTTTACTGTGAAATGAGTAGCACACTTTTAAAGTCTAATTTGGCCTTGTTTGCTTATTGCTCTAACTAGACAAATAAATGACTTGTCAATCATTCGAGAGAGATATGGCCACATTCATCAATCATTTGAAGTAAGGAGTGAAACTTTTGTATAGGACCAAAATCACAAGAAAAAAAAATAAATGGCTAAATTGCAACTCACCTCAAAGATAAGGAACCAAAATTAGACTTTGACCAAATTATTAATAATAATAAATTTACTTTAATATTCATTAGTTTAGCCTCTTAGTGATTAAGAAACAACACTTGATTCTCATTAAAAAAAATAGAGTGAACAATTCAGTTTTCGAAATATTATCGCTTTAACAATTTGGTCCTTGAAAAGATTTAAATATAAAATTTAGTCTTTGAAATATACAAAAAATAATGATATACTTTGTAGTCCTTGAAAGAACCAAACAACGTATTTTTAGTCCATAAAAAGGATCAACAAATGTACCATTTAAATCTTTCATAGATTAAACTATGTATTTCAATATTTCATAAATTAAATTGTCAATTTAGTGATCTTTTATAAGTTTTCTAATATATATATATATATATATAAGCACAACCAAACAAAGTAATGATACATGTTAGCCAAGGTGTGTCATCAATTATCTCATAGCGAAGGCCCATGTATGAGGTCAAGTCATAATCGAATCATATCGCTTAGGCGTCTGCTTTACTGTGGGTTAAAGAATAGAGTTGCACCCTTACTAACAGTTATAACTTTTGACCCAGTGGTAAGCGTTTGATCCTAACAATTGGTATCGTCATTATGACTTGCAAGTCAATGAACACACAGGGTGGCCCTGCAATTCACCTCCGATGCTTAAGTTAGTAAGGATTATGAGCTCAATAACGTCAATTGACTGAGTAGAGAGCGTACCTTTTTCCAGTGTGAAGGGTTAACCTTTTATACTGGCTGAGGGCAATCTGGTGTGATCTTGCCATAAATGCCTAGATCCTTGATTGTGATCCTGGCTGATTTGATTGTGATCTTTGGCTCCCACGTAATTTTATTTTCTGTGAAAGGTGCCTTGATGGCTAAGGCGTTATCAAGAGAAAGGATCTCTGAGTGATTTGCCTTGATTGACAGCGGATCTTGATCGATCCCTGATTGGTTCCTGATTGATTCAGGGAATGTTTCCTTATTCCTTCGTACGTGGACGCCCATGTCCTTCGTGACTGGGGGCGCCCTCACCTTAGCGTGATGTAGGGCGTTCTCGCCCTTACGACCCATCTGGTGGGCCTGTCGCGCACTGGGCCAAGGGCATGTTCTATCATTTAATTTGGGCTTCCTAATTATTAGGCTTATTATCAATAACTAAGGTCATGTGTTCAATTCCCAACAAGACAATTGTTGAGGGGAAGATTGTTAACCAAGGCGTGGCATCAATTATCTCATGGTGGAGGTCGTATGGGGTCAAGTCATAGTCGAATCATGGCGCTTGAACGTCTATTCTACTGAGTTAAAGAAATAGAGTTGTGCCCTTGCTAACCACTATAACTGTTAGCCTAGTGGTAAGTGTTTGATCCTAACAATACAAAAAATTCTTCGGCAAAAAGAAAATGATATAGAAAAAATTCAAGTATAAACCTCATTATAATCTCTCTTCCTAGTTTTTTAAATGCCAATGTCTCAAATTGGTCCCTTATGTAGATTTTAAATTAGTCCCTTATTTTTCATTTGTTTTATATTGGTTCTACATATTTTTACTATGTTTTAAATTGGTCTCAAACCTATTTTCGATATGTGGTTTGACTTACTTTGCTAGTTATCTTAACTAGGTAGAGAAAAAACTCTTCAAGAGTTAACACATAGTTTTGAATTTGTCGCATTCAGTCTTGAAACAAGAAAGATATGATCAATTTAACCTCGTTTATTAATGGTCCCAAAGTACTCATTAAAAGAAACTTATAACTCTGAATTCATCACTTTTGAGCTTGAAATGAAAGAGATATGATCACATTCAATATTTTTGGAATCAATTTGAAACATTATAGAAACATGTAGAACCAATCTGAAATAAATGAAAAATAAATAACCAATTTGAAATCTACGTGATATGTAAGGGATCAATTTGGACTTTGTTCTTTTCTAAATTAGACAAAAAATAATTAAAAAATCTTTTTGACCTAGTCAAAATCATCAGAGTACGAACCCTCCAAATCACCACCCATGATTTTTCTAACACATCCAAACATTGAAAGAAAACTAGAGAAGTACAGAACAAAAAAGAATGGGAATACGAGGCTGCATTATTTTGAGGGGAAATAGTGATTTAATTTTCTGAAATTAATTATTACGCTGTAAATATTTAAATGTTTTTTTTGGGAAATAAAACTGCATTAATCGTAAATATTTAGATGTTAATATTTAATGTTTGTTTGAGTTGTATATGTTTTATTTGAATTTTTATTTTCAAGAGATGTGTTAATGAATTAATACTATTATTTGTGAAGTAATTAATATAAGAAGTTCATTCAATAATTGTTTAATGTTATGGTACAAATGTTCAAATTTCAAATATGGGCCAGGGGACCATGATTTATGTTTTAAATTTGTTGCTATATTGAACTAGAGCAAGTGCTTCATGAATGATTGAGTGTATTGTTGGCATTTCAATTTCGATGTATGAATCAATAATAAAGTACTAATGGGGTCAGTTAGTGATGGTGAGGCTGGAGAATGCTATGTTTTTTATTTTTTTTTTCTCAAAATACAAATCTTACGATGGCCCACTCATTTAAATATTTTGATTTAATTGAATTTGATTTTGGTGATTAGTTCTTGCTTCAGTTTTGAAAATATAACTAATCTAACAAATTTTCATGGATATTAGGAAGTTTGGTTAAGATATTGAGGCCTCGTTTGCCTTGCCTCGGTTTGTGAAGATTTAATAATTGTTTGTTATTTTAAAGAAGAAAATGATGTTGTTTGGCCAATGTCATAAATGATTGGTAAAAGTATTATTGGTGTCACAAAATATGATTAACCTCCAAGGTTTTCATAAAGAGATTTTGGGTCATCCACATAATCCATCTAAAAATTAGTGGATCAACCATGTCAGATGAACTTCCTAAAACCAACACAACAACTCAAATAACAGCTTTTCATCATTTTATCCAACTCCAAATACTCCATTTCTCAGCATCTTTAAAGCTTAGAACTAAAAAATCTATGAAATATGTGTAATTTTTTTTTGGTAAGAAAGTATCTATAAATTAAACTTCAAGAAAATGGCGCTTTAAAATGAAACAATGTAACTTTTTCTTACAAGACTCAAATGTTATGACTTGAGTCTTAGAACTATTAAAGAGAAAGACACGATGATTTCTCAAGGGGTTGTGTCGTCCAAGTGGCTATGTTATCATAACTAAATGGTGGCAAATATCAATTTTATTCTCTAACCCTTCTTTCCACTTATAGATAATTGTAAAAGTAGAAAAATCAGAAGGACACTTTTAAAAAATAAATGTGTAAACAACTTGTGCTTTTAAAATAGAAAAGATAGAACTACATATATAGTGCTATTTGGGCATCACCTTAATTATATTTAAAATACTATGACTGTGATGAAATACTTGAGATTGAGTCATTGAGATTAGCATAGATTTGTGATTTAAAACTTGTGTTTTTTAACAATTCCTAACCAGTTACCACTACCATATTGGAAGGATATCTTATTCTTATCATCTATTAATACTTCTAATAGTGCCATTTCTTAGTAGTAGTACTGTAGTAGTAACTAGTAAGCCTCCTAAGTTTGTACTAATTTGTTTCAAATGATTTCTAACTTGGTTTCCATAATACATGTAAAGGGAATATATATATATATATATAACATTGTGGCTTAGTTTAAATTTTATTTTTCTTGTTTAAGATAAACAAATTACAAGGGCGAAAACCCCATTATGATCCCTAATATTTGTTTAAGATTCTGTTTTAGACCTTAAAATTTTTCTTGTTCTGTTTTATTTTTTTAAAATTGAAAAAAATTCACCTTTAATCTCCGAATCATTTTCATAAACTTTCTTCAGTTTAAAAAAAAGAAAAAAAAAAAGAAAATAGACTTTTTATTCCCGGACAATTTTTCTTCCAAATAAGATTTTTCTTATTCTCAAAGGTTGATATCCCTGCAATTAGTTCACGTTATTATTATGACCGAAGTTCTATTTTGGTCTCTCAGTTTATTCAACGTTTTGTTTTGGTCTCTCAAGTTTTTTTGGTTCCGTTTTGATTCCTCATATTTGCTTAAAGTTCCGTTATGGTCCCTCAAATTTTTTTCGTTCTATTTTGATCCCTCAAGTTTCTAAAAAGTTCCACCATTAGTTTCTCACTCTTTTCCATCCACTTTTTCTATTAAAAAAAAGGGAAAACACTAACTTTTATCTCTTAACAATTTTGCTCTTTTACAAAAGAGAAGGACCTTAATGCAAAAGAGCAAAATTGTTGAGAGATGAAAGTTAGTTTTTTTAACGGAAAAAGTGGATGGAAAAAAATTAGAGACTAACGGTGGAACTTTTTGGAAACTTGAGAAACCAAAACGAAACTTTGAGCAAACATGAGGAACCAAAATGGAACCGAAAAAACTTGAAGGACCAAAACAGAAGTTTGAGCAAACATGAGGGACCAAAATAGGACTTTGGCCTATTATTATTCTTCCCAAGTCTGATACATTTTTCTTTCTCGCGAATTGCAACGAGAGGCACAAGCAACGGACGAGGGCGAGAGACAACACTGAGGTTTTTCTCCCTTTAAATCCTCCATTTCCTCTTCAGTTAACCTCTTCGCTCTTAATTCATTGAGGTTCTTCTTTGCTGCTACCTCTTTGATTTTTCTTCTTTACTGCTATCTTCAAGAGCCACCACAATCACCTGTATGCTTGTTTGGGGTAGGTTGAATCGTGGTGATTGAGAATTGTGGGTGCAGATAAATTAAATCGCTTGTTTGTTTATTTGGGGTATGTTAAAATTGAATCAATGCTCTGTTTTAGTGAACAGTGTACCTAAGGGAAGAGGTTGAATCATTGCTAATTGTGATTTTTGAATTGAACTTGTGTATGATCTTTCTGCTTTGATTTCCGTTATTGGTATGCTTTCTGGTTGTGACTTGTGGGTGTTCTGTGTCATTGAAAAATAGGCTACCATACAGTTACACACAATGATACAAGTATACAAACTTTTGCATCTTAAAATATTCTTTTTATCAAATATAAAAAGATGGCATTTAAGATTTTCGTCCTCATTAGTGTGCATTTGGAAAATGTGAAGCAAGTTTGAGAGATCTGTTACTGTTCTTGTTAGGATCAAGCACTTACCACTAGGCCAAAAGCTATAGCTGTTAGCAAATGCGCAATTCTATTTCCTTAACCCACAGTAGAGCAGATGCCAAGTGCCATGGTTCGACTATGACTTGGCTCCACACCCGGCCTCCGCTATGGGACAATTGATGCCACATCTTGGCTAACAATTCTCATATACCATGACAAAAATAGGAGGATTATCTATTAAGAACATAAACAATAGATGTGGATGGAGTTTGAAGCTGTTTACTAGAGTTAAAAATTCATTAATAGAAAGAAATGACTCAACTTCTGTCCATATTATTATGACAATCGTTGCAATGTAATACAATTGCCTCTTTGTTCTATGCCTAAGATGATTTTTATTTGAAATAAGCTTCTTTCTTTTTGTCCCTAAGACATCTGATCTGGTAGCCGACTAGTAATGAAATTCAATGTTATTGCATCCTATATTTAGTAATTTTTATGACCCACAATAGCTTCTAGTTTTTCAGTCAACCATAAACTATATTTAGTATTCACAATAATTATATATGGCTCAAGTCTTTCGCTTAGCAATCACCCTCACCGAGCACTGATTGTAGTAGCTGTAACCTCGTTTAGTGAAGTTTCTATACCAGATGGTAATGAATCTGGAGAATTTATGTTGGAATTTAATACAAATGCTGGCTTTTGGGGAGAGGGAAGATTTGTTTCATTGCCAAGCATGAAAATAACTTGTAACATGGATGGTCGATTGAGGGCACTTTCTTGCACACATAGCAGTCCGATTTGGATACACCTCACAACTTCCTCAACAGGAAATGATTGACCAAGTGTTGAGTCCACTATTTCTAAGGCCTTTCCATCTCTCCACAAGTCCCATACCTACAAAAATAGTAGTAATAAGTAAATTAAAGTTAACAATGAAATATTAGATCCAAGAGGAGCTGCTAAAGTGATTTAAAGAGAATATTGGTGTGGAAATAATATTAAAAGTTAATTAAAGTCATGTGACTTAATAGGTCTAGTATAAATAAGTTTTTTTTTTCAATTTTTAGTGCATTTTGTTCTTACATGTCCAATCAAATTGATGGATCTCCTTCCCTCTTCCCGATCTGTGTTTCTCTTGCCACTAATCTACTATCTACTAATCTACTAATCTATACAAAACAATGTTTTGCTTTTGCCATGTGTCGGATTTTCCTTGCATGTTGGCCCACTATTATTTTCCCACTTGCTGCCAAGAAAATGACACGTGTCCCTGAAAAATTGCTTCTCCATTTTTTTGCTTTTTAAACAAAAAAAAAACTCCATCTCAGCCACCTCGCATGTCTCCCTCCAAATCTCATCTCATATCTCAAACTTCAATCATCTCTCAATTCAAATTTCAAACTTCAAACATTCAATCTCCAATTTTTTTTTCAATTTTAAATTTCAAATTTCACAATACCCAATCCAAATTCATCAAATTTCACAGGCCACACCCGACCTTCCTCTTCTCTCAACCACAAACCACCCATTCTCCATCTTCTCCGACCCATTCTCCGTCTCCGACCCATATCTCATCTTTCTCACCAACCTTCCTCTTCTCTCTCCCTTAAACCCTAACTACACCATGATCCGCCGCCGCTTGCTCCAGGTATGTCAATCTCTCCGCCATTTTCTTACCGCCACTTCTCATCTCTTCCGATCTGCATTTTCTTTGCGTTTTGTCAGCTACGGTTTTTCCAATCTTCCAGACCAAATTTCCCATCTCTACAATCCCACGCTCACAGACCGTCGTCTATGATTTCGAGCACGCCGTTACGGAACTCCAGCGCTGATTTCCAGGATTTCTTCTTCTTCATCTCACAATCGACGAACCCAGATCTTCTTCTTCATCTCAGGTCTCAGCCGACGGTTGCTCTTGCTCAAATTGCCTCCGCCAACAACATTTCCGGTGACCCTCTACTCTGCGTTTTTCTCAAGCTGTGAATTTGTGATTTTTTCTGTGATTTTTGCTGTTTGAATTTTTGGATGGTGATTTTTTCTGTGAATTTGTGAATGGTGATTTCTGCTGAATTGTGCTAGATCACTGTTTCGTCAATAAATTTTAAGAAAAAAACGAACTAGGGCCTGGCACCGAACCTGGGCGACTTAGTTGGATAAAGGAAGCTTAACTATGTACATTGATGTTTTGGTTCTTCACATAATTGTCATTGAAACAATGATAAAACACTGACAAAAGAAAAAATAAGACAAAAAAAATAACATTTGTATTGCTTATCAGTGTTAAGTTTAGCTTTTTCTATCAGTAATTTAATCAACAAACCTTTTATCAGTGTTCTAAACATGAATTTGTCTTTTTGCAGAGAATAAAGGATGAATTTAGATTAGATTTTAGATTATATTTCTGATGATAAAGGTAAGAAGACTATTTATTTTGATTTCAACTATATGCATGCACATATCAGTTTTAATGAATTGAATACGTCAGGATTTGAAAAGCGAATTTGTTTTGACCAATTTTTGCTGTCATAAAGTTTATTGAACTTTAGAACTTAATGCTTTAGTGAATTCATATCAACAGATGCTTTTTGGAGTAAGCTAAAGTCAGTAGCTGAGAGGAAGGTAAGCTGAATTTCACCTGTAATGGGCATTTAGAATCATATTTGGCATCCATTTGACATACTTTTAACTATATAGAAAATCATACTGTGGCATTTGTTTTTTGAACTGAAATTGGGGGAAGGTAAGCATAACATTTTGCTTAAATGGTATAGAGTAAGCTTCTTTTTTCCATTTTCCTTCACTTTCTTCTGATCTTTTTGCCTCTGATTCCAAAATGTTTAATTTAAAGTCTTTAATAGTAATATGAATGGCTGTTGAGATTATGATATGGTAATTGCTTTTTGGATTGCTTTGATCATTGTTTATTAAAGTTTCTCCCCCATTTTTTTCATACTGAGGTCCTTCAATTTTTTTTTTCTGTGATGTTTCAGGTATAACTGCAGGAGGGGATCTACCTCACAGAAAGGTATGCTTCTTTTTACAATTGTGAATAATTTCATATGCAAGTTCATTCCTTAATATACTTCTATTATTACTTTAACATTATTTCTTAATCTCAAGAGTAGCTATCTGTCATATTGATCTCCAAAGAGATTTCATTGTCAAAAATAATCCTAATTGAGTCAGGCCATGACAAAAAAATGAACTCTTTAAAAAAAAATAGGATTGCAGTATCTTTTAAAGGCCTATTTTATTCATATAGAATATAATCAAATGATCAGTTGTTCTATTTAGATGAATGTTTGGCACCTTATTCCATTAGCTTTAGATTTCCAGGTGAATTAATGGATAGTCACGAACCTTTTCACTGTCCAAGTTCTTTCGCTTCAGTCATTCAATTACACAACTTCAACTCCTACAGATTCTAAGGGGCTAAGTAGATTTATTTTTTTTAGAATTCGAATATTTACTTTCCATTTTAGTAGCCAAAAATCCCTCACCTGCATGATTTATAGTGATGATCTTGCATGATTGAGCATTTGGTTATATGTGATACAAACATGTTTCTGTGTTTTAAAAACTGCATCAAGTTCTTTTAGTTTTGTATGTTCTTTTAGTTGTGTATGTTTTCTTTTATATTTCTTATTTCTCCTCTGATTAAGTCAGTATTCTGTCAAAAATCCCTCACCTGCGTGATTTATAGTGATGATTTTGCATGATTGAGCATTTGGTTATATGTGATACAAACATNTGTTTTTACTTGAATCTCTCCCATAAACTCATTTTTGCATTACTTAATTTTGTTCTGCTGCATTATTATAATTTAAGATCATACGTCTATTAGAATTTATGTATGCTATTGTTGTCAGGTTCTAATCTTCACCCAGTGGACTAAAAAAAATTAAGGATGTAGTTGTGTGGTTCGCCACAAAATTATGGATCACATGCCACTAATAGAAGTTGTTGCTGTAAACGGGAAACAATTATTGTTGAATGATGTTTGCTCTAAATTTTGTTCATTTGGTGCAGACTGAGATTGAAGTGGAGGTTAAAGCTTTGATTGATGATCTTGGGCTTCGAGAAAAGCAACATTTTGTAAGGATCGTTTAGTTTCATGGACTAATAAACATCCAATATCATGCTATTGCATACTACTGAAGCTTTCTCTCATTTACCATCCAGGACAAGTTATAAATTATTTAGCTCTTACTATGATTACAATAATTAGGTGTTTAGAACTGCTGAAGTACCAATAGTATGGGAAGAGCATTATAAATAGGCACGTGTAATTTTAATGCCTTTACCAGTTTTGTAATAGCCTCTTTGATGACAGAGCAAAAATTTTGATGAAATAGGTCAATTCTCCGAAGGTAATTAGGATGTTATATGTCTAGAAAGATGTGATGAAAAGGAAAAACCCGTGCGAACGCACGGGTCTCATACTAGTATATATATAAAATAATGTGTGCTTGCAAGTGGTCAAGCTAGGTATGGGACATCTGGCAAATGAATATTTGTATTTTTTCAGTGAATGTTCGAGTGATTGATTATCACAAATGATGAGCAAATCAACGAATTGAACATTATCGACGTTTATGCATGTTAGTGGATTATAAGAAGCTGCCAAAATATTAAATTTGATAGTTGACACGATGATTATGTAATATATGACCTTTTTTTTCCTGATCTGTCGATTATAGCAGTCAGTCTTTTAAAAAAATTTATCAATTAAAAATATTAAGGAAAATATAAAATTAACAAAAAATATTTTTTAAAAAATAACTACCATTTTATTATTTGTTAAAATATAACCATTTGTTTTTTAATATTACTATAGTTTAGTTATATTTCAAAAATTATTAAAACAATATTTACAAAACCGACCAATACAAATATATATATATGTTTGTGTTCAAAATGTATTTTTAGTCTTATATCTTTTGTTCAGATCTCAATTTGGTCTCGTATGTTTTTTTGTTGTACTTTTGGTCCTATATCTTTGGTTAGATGCGCAGAACTGATTCCACATCTTTTTTTTTTGTAGATTTGATCTCATATTTTACAAAAAGTTTCACTATTAGTCCTACAATCTGTAACCTTTTTGTAAAGATATGAGACCAATTTTGAACATGATATGAGAAGGAAGCTCAATGTGAACGATGGAGACACCAGCCACGAAGACGGAGACGCCAACTCGAAAACCCTAAAGTGTGACTGACGACGGCAGAGCAAATTAAAACCCTAAAATGTGACGGCTGAAAGTGAAGTGAAGTAATGAAACTGAGATCTGGGAAAATGAAGCGTGAAGTGGGAAAATGAAAGTGGAGAGGGTGCGAGAGGACTAAAATCCAGCGGAGGAT
>QANZ01027320.1:330673-372693 GCA_003254925.1 Chamaecrista fasciculata | reverse complement strand
TTAGTGTTTATATGTATAAAAATAAAATGAATTGAGGCTTAGTCAAAATTATCTGATGGTATTATACCAATTTATCTTATAGGTATCAGCTTTCTATAGGTATCATTGATGCTTCTGTGTGGCCATGTACAAAGGAAATTGCCATCCTTGAATTTCATTCTCGCAGCCTTTTGATAATAATTGCATCCTTTGCACTACTTGATTTGAAGTAATTAATCTTGAAAATACATGTATTTCTTATATCTAATGAATTATTTGATATGCTTGGTATGAGTTAATATATATATATATATATATATATTTGAAGAAATATCATGATACAAATGTCTCTTGCCTTTTAGACTGGTAATTTCTTATGGTTTTGACTTAATGTTGTTATAGAAAGTTATAATTGCTTTTATCTCTAGCTCAACTTCAAATTTGTCTGATGAATAGTATATACAAGTGTAATGAATCAATGATAATGGTGTGGCAGTGGTGCATTTTTCTTACAGAAAATCATTGCAATTTCACAAATGAAAATAAACATCCCTTTGTCTCTGAAACTGTAGACCTTGAACTTGCTAGATATCACTCCGTGGCATGTTTTATTAATGATCATAAGTATTAATTATTAAGCTGGAACATGCAGGTTGTGCAAGGAAAGAATTAAGGTTATGGGCTTCCTGCAAATATATGGAGTCTAGGGTGCACAGTGTTGGAGATGTTGACAGACCAAATTCCTTACTCTGATTCAGATTGTGTATGTGTCAATGTCATATTTTTCTTTTTCAAAAGAAACCTTAAAAGAACTCATTGTCAATGAGGCATTAAGCAAAAAACACAAACATGCACATTTATAATATAGCCAAAAGTTTTTTGAAATGGGAGACTTTGGCAGATGCTTGAGAGTAGTATTATTTATTATGAACGGGAGATTGGATTTTTTGTCAAGAATTTTCATATTACGCTATATATTGATGTGTTGCTACTATTGTAAAATTGTATAAATTGTCAGGATTTTATGATTTTATTTGTTAATTTTCAAGTTAAGTTATGAGGATTCCTAATTACATAAATTGTCAAGAAAAAACCCGTGCGAACGCACGGGTCTCATACTAGTAATTTCTAATATTAAGACTCCAAAACTGAAAACATCAGACTTTGTTGAATAACGTCCTTCCATTGCATATTCTGGAGCCATATAACCACTGCAATAACCCAAATATATATAGTTATAGTATAATCAGCAATGCTAACTAAGAGGCATTTTGTGTATTATCTATTTATCTTCTTCATTTTTCAAGTGTTGATGTTAATAGGCATTCAAGAAGCCTATTTTTGATACATTGATATATAAGAGGCTAGTTTCATCCAAAATATATTATTAGGGGACATATGATAACCAATTAAAGAGAGCTAAAGCCGTAAGGATGCCTTACTTGATTATTGACTTTTTTTTCCCCAGGTTTATAAAACATAGGATAAAATGCAAAGAACTCCCTCAACTTAAATGAGTTCTGCAATTTTATCCCCTCAACTTTAAACGTTACAAAGGACTCCCAAACTTTCAGCTGCGTGATATGTCTCCTTTGTCAATATTTTAATCTGAATTTATTTGTTAACAAAATCAAGGGGTATATTATTCAAAATTGTAAGTTTGAGTAGTATATTGCTCAAAATTGAAAGATTTAAGAGTTCTTTTGTTTGATTCTTAAAGTTAAGGGTGGTAAACTGCATAACTTAGATGTCATTTTTCTTTTTGTATTTTAACTTAAAATATATGAAGCTAATATTATTATTGTCATTTCGAGCATATAAATGTTAGATATGCTATATGTCGTCATCTATTTTCTAATAAAAGAAACCATCTTAAATACCTATATATTATAATATTTTGAATACCAGAAAATATACTGAGAATATGATAGTATGCCAGTCTATTGGTTAATCTTTCTAATTAATCTAGGAAAAATTCAATTGCTGTAAAGTGTTTGGCCAACTTACAAAGTCCCAACCACTCTTCTTGTTCTTACTTGGATTTGATCCTCTCCAAATATTCGGGCCATTCCAAAATCTGATATTTTGGGATTCATTGCTGCATCTAAGAGAATATTGCTAGCTTTAATATCTCTATGAATTATTTTCAGCCGTGAATCATGGTGAAGATAATGAATACCTCGAGCAATTCCATTAATAATATGGAAACGTTTATCCCAATCTAATAGTGACCTCTGGGCTATATCTGCAATTAAACAAAGAAGGATCTTACATTTTGAAATAATTAGGAATTGATTCATCCGAAGACTTTGAAATTTGCTTGATTAGGCATGAATTAATATGACAAAATCTCAAAAACCATAAGTTTATTCAGAGTTTGACAATAGAAAATGATGCTTCCATTTTAAACTTTGAAATTTTGATTATATATGATCTCTGAAAACTTAATGATTTGGAGCAAAAGGGAGAGGGGAGATCCTACCAAATATAACGAAGTCCAAGCTTTTGTTGGGAAGGTACTCATAGATTAACATTCTTTCCTTTTTATGAATGCAGCAACCAAGCAATCTCACAAGATTTTTGTGTTGGAGTTTTGCTATTAGTCTAATTTCATTCTTGAACTCTTGGGTGCCCTGTCGTGAACTTTTAGACAATCTTTTCACTGCTATCTCCTGTCCATTACCTAATATGCCCTGAACACAAAAGAAAACTTTAACCTCAATTATACTAGTATATGTAACATTACCTGCACTAGTATTATCACATTACACAAGAAATAAAGTGTGGATATAGTGATACAAATTGAGTTCTTAAACCATCGGTGATTGAAACTCATTGAAGGTGTTAGTCTTTCACAAAGTAGTAAAACCAGATTCGAATACTCGCTGGAGATGTTCACATTTAGTGCCCGACAGTGTGTCGAACATGATTACTTCCCATGGAAGATACATGTGGAAAACTGAAAAAAGAAAAATTGGGTTCTTAAAGATTTCGCATACCTTGTAGACAGAGCCAAATCCTCCTTGCCCAAGCTCATTTTCACTATTGAAATTGTTTGTAGAAGCCATAATGGTTTTGATGTTGAAGAATGGTAAAATTGGTTGTCCTTTATTTCCATCATTCTCCTCCTCTGTCAGGGATTCTTGATTTAATTGTTCGTGGGTCATTCTATCTGGATAAATCAAATAGTTATGATTAGGCAAACAATAAAGAGCTAAAAGACTTGTGATCTGTTGGAAAAACGACAGAAAACTAAACCACCTTTTCTTTTCCTCTTCCATAAACAATATGCAATAAAGCCAATTAGAAGAGCGATTGCAGCTGTTGTAGGAGCTATTACACTTGCCACTATCCCATGCTTAGAAAGTAATGTTCCTTTTGATTTTCTGGTGTAATTTGCTGAGAAAGTCCAGAAGGAAAATGTTAAAACTAACAAAAAATGAACAAGGACAAAACAAAGGAGAACATCCATGAAGGCATGAAATGGAAAATAAATAGGTCACTCTGAGATCTGTGTATGTATATGTCTATACTTTATATGATGATGGCAAAATTTATGAGATCTTAAGAATATCTACTATACATATATAGAGAGAGATATGTATGACAAACCTAGTTCAATAGCATCAACACGGACATATAAATCTTGGCCTTGATCACTTAACACTTGTGTATCCATTAGAGTCCCATACCATGCTAAGCACCCACTTCCACCATTCCTAACATCAGCAACTGCATAGGCAGTGCATGAACAATCTCTCAAACACTCTTTTTCACATTCTTCCAAGCTCAATCCCATGTTGGCTTTTGCAACAGATGTATCAGGAATCTTGACACTTTCAACTTTAACAAATCCTTCCCCACTCCCACATATGGAATATTGCCCATCATTCTTCCTAACACATCCTTCTGATGCATCCTTATTCTGGTACCAATTATCTGGGTTTTTGGGTTCAAATCCAGGTAGGCAAGAACACTGGAAGTTTTCATAGCTCAAAGGGTCACACTTACTGTTGGACCCACAGGTTCCATAGATGTCACATTGTACTGTTGGGGCTGACCAGTATCGATTCCATTGATTCATCTGGTGATCCCACACTAATATTTGCATTTGTCCTGATTCATCTAGTACCACTCTAGAAATCGTGGACTGGTTATAGGCATAATATGAAAAAGAAACCTCATTATCATCATCTACAACAGAAGCATTGAGAGTGTTCATCACCGTAGATTGCTTCATATAGGGTGTACCCACAAATATTTCTCCATTGAAGGATCCTTCTCGCCACCATGGAAGATTATTGTTGTACAAGATCAATTGAGATTTTCCACTGGTGTTGTACCTACCTACGAAGCTTCCTGATCCAGGATCATCCGACGTCTTCCATGATTGCAAAAACAGGCTCTGTCCAGTTCTTTTGTTGACTCCCACTTTTGCATATGGAAGCTGTGTGTCTGTGGGATGATCAAAGCTTTGCCATATCACAGTTTTGGAGTCATTCTGAGTAAGTACAAGGTTTCCTATGTCTGATAATTGAGCTACAAGTGTAGTATTTGGGGAGATTGTGACAGAAACATTTGTAGACCATATGGGGATGTTGCTACGCTTGTGATTGAGTTCAAGGTTATTATTACCATTTGGGTTGATGGAAAGAACTCCAGAAGTGTCATTGATAGGGTCATCTCTGTTTGCAACCCAAACAACTGTTTTAATTGGCAAATTGTTGAACCAAATTCCCAAGTATCGTTTGTGGGAGCTGCCTGGACTGAAAAATCCAAGAGCAAATTTTTGTGCTTTGGAAATCACAAGGTCACCATCATGTATAGGTTTGCCAATGGTTATGGTATCAGAAGCTAGGCAAAACCAGAAGAAGCAGAATTGTAGTAGAACTAACAAAATGACTAAGCCATTTTCTTTGTTCATTATTTTGACCAATAAAACAGTTCCTTAAGCAAAGTAGTTACAAACACAGATGAAGTTCTTAATATATGAGTGATAAATGTTAAATTCTACTTTGATAGGGGTCAGATTTGTCGGAGCCATTTTTTGTTTTTTTTTTTATTGTTGTTTTTCTTTATCTGCACATTGGTTGACTAATTTGCTTTGCAGTAAATCCTTCCATACATGCCTACAACTAATCTTGTAGTTTTTAAGGATAGGTAGGAATAAGACGGTTTTATTTATTTATTATGACTATCTGCACATTCTTGAAAGACTGGAAAGTGAAAAACATTGTCCATGCATACCTGATATATATATATATATATACATAGTAATATAAAAGGCCATCTAGTCATACACTCATATTGAATTTAAAGTCAAGATGACACATGGACGTATATATCTTTTTGTAGTATTTTTTAATTAAAAATGATTTTTAAAGAAATTACCCAAGCACATATTACTTCTTAGATATTTATAAAAAAGTTAAAACATTTTGGTGCTGTTAAACTCAAACTGTATGGTCAGTCTCAGGTATACTGTATTTTTTTTTGTTATCAACTGTTCCTAAAACTTTTGACATTTATTTTTAATGTCATCCAAGACATAATTTTGTCACTTTTAAAATGATGGCATAGAGAATTAATTTGATCAATTTATGGGTATAATTGATGCTAACATAAAATTTGGAGCATAATTGACACTATCCTGAAAGTATATTTGGATTGAAAGGTGCGTTTGCTACTTTTTTTTTTTTTCAATATAATTGTAGTGATGTTAAATGTAACTATATACAGATTAGTATTTCATATTATATTTTTAATGGCCTTTTTTTTAAAAAAAAAAAAACTTGAAATTTGCAAGAACATCAGAAAAATATCTATTAAGGATTTTTTTCCGAAATAAACAAATTAAAACTCTTATGACCAAAATGACATTTGACACGATATTTAGGACTAAGAAATGAGGTTTTGAAACAAATAAAAATGGAATAGTAGGATGCCCTCAGTTTTAGAATAAATTAAAAATTTAATTTCTGAAATATAACTGTATGAATCAAATAAAAATTGAAAATTTGCTAAGTGCATGATTACAGAGAGAAATGATGTTCTTAATGAGTGATAAATACCTAATAAAAATATTAAAAATATGCAAATTGGGTAAGATTTGTCGGTGCCATTTTTTGTTTTGTTCTGTTCTGTCTTTTTGTTTTACTTTATCTGCATATTTTCATTCCTTGACTAATTGCTTCGCTTAAGGATTAAGACTTATTTTATAAAAAAATTCCATGGTCTACAGAGTTAAATTCATAAATGTTGGGCCCGAATTATTGAATATTCATCAATGTTGTGATTCATGTGTTCAACACAACCCAAATTAGAAAGCTAAATTATATTATATTATCGAAACCAGGGGCGCAGGCAAGATTTTTACAAAGGGGTCAACTTTTTATAATTTTTTTTTCTTTTAAAATGATAGCCATTACTATTAGAGGATGAGACAGTAAAATGAAAAAAAGTATATTCTATTACCTTGATTTCATATGTATACAACTATTGACTTTATAGGAAGAGAATAATACTGAAATATTCTAAAGAAAGGACACCTCATAAAATAGTCCAGTTCATACATTACAAGAATAACAAACTATGAGGTGTCCAGCAATTATCCTCCATTAATTACATATCAACATGTATTAATATATACATATTATTTAAATACAAGAAATTTAAGTAATATTATTTGACGGTTAAACAAGTGAAATTTGTCATCTTTCTCGTTTCAAGTTTGCATGCCACGAGTTCAAAACTATGTATTAATTTTTGAAGAGTCATTTCTCTGCCAGTTAAGATTGTTAGCAAATGAGATCAAATTGCGTCTCGAAAATAGGTTTGGAACTAATTTGAAACATTATGAAAACATGTAGACTGATATGAAACAAATGAAAAATAAGAGACTAATTTAAAATTTACCCCATACATAAAGGACCAATTTGAGACTTTGGCCATTTAGTTCTAATTCTAACAAGAACAAACCATTAAGTACCATATATGCATACACACCCTAATAATCAAAGAGCTAACAACTTCAGCGAGCTTCAATCATTGTAATGCTCACTTGATTTACTGAATGAACTGCCTCACTGTTTGAGGGATTTGAATGATCATCAACTGATCTTCTGTTGAAAATGAAAGCAGGTTGTTTAGGAGAAGGAATTATTACTGATGAGTCTGTACTACCCAACATGGAAACCACTTCTGACATAGTTGGTCTCTCTGATGCTTGGTCTTGTACACAAAGAAGCCCTATTTGCATACATTTTACAAGTTCATGTTCAAACCTTATCTCTCTCTCATCACCTAATGATGGATCCACAATCTCCATGGGTCTTCCTTCTCTCCATAGGTTCCAAATCTAAATTAGTTGGAAGTCAATTAATGGGTTAGATTACTATCTATAAATTAATTAGGTCAAAGTGGAAATTTGGTCCTATATATTTTGTTGAGTTTCCAATTTGGTCCTGTATCTTTTTTTTGTTGCACTTTTAGTCCCATATCTTTGTAAAAGGTCCCAATTTGGCCACATCTTATTTTTGATCCCATACCTTTTGGTTAAGTTGCAGAATTGGTCCCATATATTTGCAAAAGGAGTTAATCCTTTGCAAAGATATGAGACTACTTCTGCACCTGACACAAAGATATATGACCAATTTTGTAATTGACTCATAGATATGAGACCAAATCTACAACAAAAAAAAAGAAATGAGGCCAAATTGGGAACTAACCCAAAGATATAAGACCAAATGTGCAAAAATAAAAAGATATAGGACCAACTTGGAAATTGAGCAAAAGATATGGGACCAAATTTACACTTTGACCAATTAATTAATGCTAAGTTTAAATGAAGGTATGAAACATACTCACATATCCAATTAAAGTTGAGGAAAAGTTCTCATAATGACTGCTATTCTTTCGACCTGTGATCACTTCTAATAGTAAAACTCCAAAACTGTATACGTCTGATTTTATTGAGAACAATCCTTCCATTGCATATTCAGGTGACATGTACCCACTTACAAAAGAAGATTTGAAACTTGTCAAACAATAACAATCATCAAACTATATATACAATTCGGATATTAATTAGAATTTGACACTATATCAATTTTGAGTACTTACTAGGTTCCAACAACTCGATTTGTGTTTGCTTCAATCTCGTCTCCTCCAAATATTCTAGCCATACCAAAATCAGCAATTTTTGGGTTCAATTCAGAGTCCAACAAGACATTACTAGCCTTGAGATCCCGATGAATGATTCTTAATCTTGAATCTCGATGAAGATATAAGATACCTCTTGCAATTCCACAAATGATATCAAATCTCTTCTTCCAATCTAGTTGTAATTTTTTTGCTTGATCTGAACACATACAAGATTGAATCTATTAGAATTATTGATAGCTTGGCCATTAATTTTCCAACTCAGAAATCATGATCAAATGAAAAATACAAAAACAAAAGAAAAAGGAAATTAGATGACCTACATACCAAAAATGAAAGAGTCCAAGCTTTTGTTTGGCAAATACTCATAGATTAACATTTTCTCTTCTCCTTGAATGCAGCAGCCTAATATCCTCACAAGATTTATATGTTGAAGCTTTGCAATTAAAACAACCTCATTTTTGAACTCTTGTGTGCCTTGCACAGAATTCTTGGACAGTCTCTTCACTGCTATTTCCAATCCATTACTTAGTACACCCTGAAGTTAATTATTGTCCAATTAATGTCAATTTCTGATCATAATTTGCAACATATTATACTATAAGAGAAATCTACATGCATGGTGTTCTCACTTATGCCTTGTAAATTAAAGTGCAAACATATACATATCTGCCATGAATAATTCATGGCCCATGATCATATCCTCAATTACATTAATAATGATGCTAATCTAACTATGGTGTCAATTAATCAATTTTGTGGATGTTTGTGATCTATTTAAAACGTTTTTTTTTATCTCAATTTTTTTAAAAATTTGAGATTTAATACAGCTACCTTATAAACTGAACCAAAACCGCCTTGTCCAAGCTTATTATCAGGAGAAAAATCTTGTGTTGCTGCAGCTATGTCACTCAGATCAAAGAACTGTAAATCTGAATTTTGTCCTCTGCCAAGTTCACAGAATGACTTATGCATCCTTTTCGCTGTATTAATTTGAAATAAAAAAGGGAAAAATAATTAATAGTTTTCATACAAAAATTATTGGCCATGTCATAATATATATTGTGATGAAGTGGAGAAAATATATTCATACCTTTCTTCTTCTCCTTTGCGAACCAATATACAAAAAAGGACACCAGAAACAAAGTTAAGCAAAGAGAAACGACCAGAAGAGCCACCATCCCCTTGGTGCCAAGAGAGCCACAGGGCTTTTTTGCATATTTTGCTGTAAAGATTATGTCAAGTCCGATTATACCAATTAATCAAGTATATATACTTTCAAAATTATGTTCAAACTTCAAACTGCATTATATTTTACAGATCAAGCAGAGATATATACATATATATAGAATTAAAGGGGAAATTAAGATGGAGATGGAATAAATAAAATTCAAATTCTTCACATCCCTCGTTTTGACAAACACTCAGAACCCAGGAGCTCAAATGCCTATTGTTACTTGGAGTTTTATTTTGCAAATTAAAAAAGAGAGATGAACTTGAAAAAGAACGTTAAAACTTAATCAATTAAAAATGGAGTTTTAATTTAAAGTTAAAAAAGACCAGTTAATAATTTAGACCCCAAAAGATAATAAACATCTCAAGTTAATCACTGAAAGATCAAAATTATAAAATTTAGTCTCTAGAACCACATCATTCAATTAATATGTATAACAAAAGGATTAAACTAACACTACTGGAAAAATAGCAGAAGTCAACATTAGAAGTCTACGTAATGTGTGAATAGTGATAGAGACACTAAACTAGAAAATGTATCTAGGCTAATTTGTTCGTTAACATTAGAAGTCTTCATAAGTTGTTGGAGATTTTGCAACTTTTTGAGAACAAGATGTACGTGAGTGATCAGTGTTCATGGATTAAGACATCTAGCAATTAATCCGTGAGGATTATATATATATACTTCAATTGTTGGTCTTAGACATATTTTATGTGTGTCTTAACTATAAGAGAAAAAAAAAAGAATTGACTCCGTGAGGCCAATCAATTCGGTCAAGTCTCTTCATAAATTGTTTCTCATAGATACCTCAAACTTACGTTGTACTCCGTCCTCTGTTTACGATAGGCAACTGAAAGTGACCATGCCCCACTTTCTATCTCTGTCCATTTCATATATATATGTTTGATTTACAATTGAAATATGATCATTAGATGCAAATTTATCAACATTTAATCTTTTTTTTGTAATGAAAAAGTTTAGGTGAGTTGGGCCCTAGATGCTCATCAAGAGCAGAACATGCCTCTAGGTTCTATGAGCATCACATCAGCAGGGGGAATTGAACTCACGACCTTGTTATGAGTCGACTCCTTACTAACTGGGCTAACTTTTATTGGCACATTTAATCTTAAATTAGAAGAAAAGATCTCCACTCACATGGTGTACTATATTTTCCATATTAACAAATAGCAATATTACAATATCTATTGACATTTCTCTAATTCAGACACTTCTCTAATTAATAAAAGAAGGTCTTGCATGACCATATGCCTCTTTTCTTATTAATTCCTTCAAAGCATAGGTATGATTTAGTGCGTTTTATACACCCAACTTCTCATTCTAATGTACATGCATGTATACATCAAGCACATATTGTTTGGAAAACCTTATTACAAGTTTACAACAAGTATCTGAAATATTTCACACTATTGAAGATTTGAAGCATATATAATATATGTATGCTCTCTATAAAAGAACCATGATGATCCTTAGCGAGCTTCAACCATTGTAATACTAACTCCATTTACAGAATTGACTCCTTCACTTGTGGATGGATTTGAGCTGTCAAGATTATTATTGTTACTTCTCTTGAAAATGAAAGCAGGTTGCTTTGGAGAAGGAAGAGCTGAGTCACTGCTCAACATAGAAACAACATCGGACATAGTTGGCCGGTCTGTTGCATGATCTTGTACACATAGAAGTCCAATTTGGATACATTTTAAAACCTCATGTTCAAGACATGTCTCACTCTTGGCCAATGATGCATCAACAATCTCCATGGCTCTCCCTTCTATCCTTAAGTCCCAAATCTAAATAAATTGAAGTGGTTAGCTATAGGTTTAGGTTTTAATTAATTTCTATATGAAGGGTAAATTTCTAATTTGAATTACATGTTTCTAGCTAGCTAGTAGATATATATACGAGTTAGTCTATGATGCAAAGTGAGCATTACATGCAACTAGTTTTATGGCTCCATACACAGTTATGATTGGTTAAAAAAGTTATCTTTTTTTTTATTATTATTTATTTTAAAAAAGAAGATTATGCCACTTCGCAATTGTATGCATACCCCACTTTACATCTTAGAATTTCTCTCTCTATATATGTGTGTGTACTCACATGTCCGACCAAAGTAGAAGTGATATCTTCGTAGTGACCGCTGTTTTTCTTTCCGGTAACGACCTCTAATAGCAAAACTCCGAAGCTATACACATCTGATTTAATTGAAAACATTCCTTCCATTGCATATTCCGGTGACATGTATCCACTGCAAGAAAGATAATGTCAAAATCTATCCATGACCATTTGGAATAATTTAAATCTTTAACTTGTTAGCTTGAAGTGAAGATCAAGCACAACACCACCTACAATAAAATGCTGAAATTTTGTTATAAAGAATATGGAAATGACAAAGATAAAATTAAAAGACTTTGATCCTTATATAGAACAACAAAATAAAGGCTTTTGGGGGGTCAATTGTGTTTCCTATTTAGATTTTGTATTAATTCAATTTTCAAGTTTTAACTACTTAAGAGACAAATAAAAAATGATTGATGATACTTGATAGCATTGTTGAGTATATACTTACGTAAAGATTATAATCTTATTTGTTTGTGTTTATCTATTCTTCTTTATATTCCGCATTCTCATACTTGTTTTGATCTATGAATGTTTGTTAGGAGATACTCTGAACCCTAATAACTTACTATGTTCCAACAACCCGATTTGTGTTGGCTTCAATTTGGTCTCCACCAAATATTCTAGCCATACCAAAATCAGCAATCTTTGGATTCAATTGAGAGTCCAACAAGACATTGCTAGCCTTGAGATCCCGATGAATGATTCTTAATCTTGAATCTCGATGAAGGTATAAGATCCCTCGTGCAATCCCACAAATGATATCGAATCGTTTCCTCCAGTCTAGCAGTAATTTTTTCGTTTCATCTGAATAATGCAAGGTTGATAGAATTTTCCAAGTTAATTAATTGGCATGCATGCAAATATATATAGTTAAAAAAAGAAGAAGAATATTAATTAGACATACCGAAAATGAAAGAGTCCAAGCTTTTGTTTGGCAAATACTCATAAATTAACATCTTCTCCTCTCCTTGAATGCAGCAGCCAAAGATCCTCACAAGATTTCTATGTTGGAGCTTTGAAATCAAAACAACCTCATTTTTGAACTCTTCTATGCCTTGTCCAGAATTCTTTGCCAATCTCTTAACCGCAATTGCTGTTCCATTACTTAGCACACCCTAGATTGATTTAATTTAATTAGAAAAAAAAGATATAAGTCTTTTTGTTTTTGATTTACTTAAGAATTTTCTATCAAATGTATAAATCTTAATATTAAATTATTCTTGTTACAGAAGAATATGGTACCTTATAAACAGAACCAAAGCCACCTTGTCCAAGCTTGTTTTCATCTGAAAAATTGTGTGTTGCCGCAGCTATGTCACTTAGATCAAAGAATACCAAATCTGAATTTTTTTCTCTGTCAAGGTCATGTATACTGGGAGTCTCCTCAAAGTTATAATCAAGCAAATATTTTTGATTCCTTCCTTTTGCTGCATTTAATTAAAAAACAATAAGTGAGTTTACATACAGCCAGCTTTCACTTTAGAGTTTTCATATTAGAATGTATTTAATGAAGAGAAGAAAATAACTCAAGTAAATAAAATTAGAGAAAACCTGCTATTTAGTCCCTGATTTTACACTGAGTTAACTAATTAGTCATTGAATAATCAAAATAAACTACTCAATCCCTGAATTATTACAATTGTCAATGATTTAGTCCTTGGGAGACCAAAAAACAAAAAATTAGTACAAATTCATGGACCAAAAAATATTAATTTAGTATAAATTTAAGGACTAAAAAGTATAAAATCAGTTCAAATTTAAGAACCAAATCGTCTCCAAGGACCAAATAACAGTTGAAATATTTTAGAAACCAAATCGTATAATTCAATTACTCTGCGACGAAGTAATTGACACAATATAAATTTAATGATCAAATAATAAGTTTTCTTATCAAGAGGCAACCAAAAAGCAATGAATACATAGGTCTGACGACATTATCTTAAAAAGATAAGAATTAATAGTTAGCTTACCCTTTTTCTTGTTCTTGACAAACCAATAAATGAAAGAGGCCACCAGAAATAATATCAAGAAAATAGAAGCTACAAGAAGTGCTACCATTCCCTTCTTGCCGAGAGGACCAAAGGGCTTCTTTGCATATTTTGCTGCACAAAGAGAATATATTAATTAAAGTTGAATTCATGCATGTGTCATCCTCCGGATTTAGCAGGCAAAGTTCAAAACTAATGCATTTTATATATGCAGTATATATATGTAGCAGGCAAGGAAAGCGAAGAGGGAAGAGGAAGATACAGAGTACATAGAATTCAAATTCTTTGCATGCTTCAGGTCACTTAGCTTACAAGGTTAATTACACCATTAATGAGATGGTTAGTTAATTAGTTTGTTATGAGTGTCCTTAACTGATAAGGTATGTCTCCCCATTATCTCTGGGCAGATCTGACCCCTTTTATCCCATATATTGGCCCAAGCCCAAGCAAAGTTACCCTAATACCCCTCAAAGTTCTATATATATATATATACCCCTCTATAGCTAAATCCTAATCTTGTACATTTACCTCCCTTGTTCTCTTATAAATCATTGACTGGAGAGTCGTAGCTAAGTCTCCTCGTACGGCCTCATGACTAAGCTAACCCTTGCAACCTCCCAAATATTGGGACTTGGAAGTTGGAAGTTGGAATAGAGCGAACATTTCAAATGACTTATCTCCAACTTTGTTCAATGTAACAGATACTAATAATATCTTTTCAAATTGAACGATGAAATCTTTTTTTAAAAAAATATCATTAAATCATTGATGGTTCAATCATTCAAAACGAAAATATTTAATAAAAAGTAAATATGAAATTTATTATTTAATCCCTGCATTTATCACAAAATTATTACTTAGTCCCTAAATATAAAAAATATTTTACATAAGTACCTAATTCAGCTGCATCCACACGCACGTACAAATCTTGGCCTACAAGTGTGTAAGTCCTAATATCCTCCATGTCAGCATGCCACGTCAAACATCCTTTCAGTGTGGTTTCATCCGCACTTGTATACGCTACACACGAACAATCTCCCAAACACTTCTCTTTACACCCTTTCAAACTCAAGCTTCTATCCACACGTGCCTTCGACGTATCCGGCACCTTCACACGTGCCACCTTCACAAAACCCTCCCTGCTTCGACACGTGGAAACATTTTGCTTCCTCACACACCCACCCGACCCGTCTCTAAGATACCATTCGTGAGAGAACTTAGGTTCGAATCCTGGTAAACACTCACACTCAAACTTATCTGCATTATACGGATCGCAATTACTATTCGACCCGCACCGACGAAAGTTGTCACAGTCTTCTTTTGGACCGTGCCACACTTCGAACCATCGACGCTCTTGTGGTTGCCACGTGGATCGTCTAACGTGACCGGTATCTTCCAACTTCATTCTCGAGAACACGTGGGGATCTTTGACTCCGTACATTATGGTGACTTCATTGACATCATCAACATAACTGACGTTAAAGATGAAGTTAGGTGTCATCTCGGGTACACCACTCCATCTTTGACCGGTCCAATGCCCGACCCGCCAAATTGTATCCCGATTTTTATATAAAAATAATTGAGCGACTCCGGTCGGGTCGATCCGATAGGTTAAGTTCCCAATCTCCGGATCATCCGGGGATCTCCACGATGTAAGGAACCGGTTCAACCCGGTTTTCCGATCCAACCCGAGTTTCATAAAGGGAAGCATAGTGTCACTAGGGTAGTCAAAGCTCTGCCACAAAATGGTAAGACCATTTTGGAGTAAAACGACGTTTCCTGTGTCTAGAAGCTTCGCAGAGATATTGGAAGATAATGAAATGTTAGAAATGTTGGAAGACCAAATGGGATTGGATTTCGTGTTGGTGTTGTTGTCGAAAACGACGACGTTTCCGTCATGAGAGTTGATAGAGAGAATTCCAGAAGTATGATTGAGAGGATTGTTTCTGTTAGCAACCCACACAACGGTTTGTAACGAAACTCTGTTGTACCAGATTCCGAGGTAACGGTTTCTAGAAGAATTGGTCGGACTGAAAAAGCCGAGAGCGAAGGTTCCACCGGAAGAGACCAAAACGACGCCGTCTTGGAGGGGTTGGGTGGGTGTTAAGATGTCAAGGGAGTAGTAACAAGAAGGGAGGAGGAAGAAGAGAAGCAATAAGAATGGAATAACAACAGTAGTATTGAAGAGTTTCTTCTTCTTCGTCATGGTTTGGAAGAGAAATAATAATATTATATTGTACAATGGAATTAAATTGGGAATTTGTGGAGATGAATATATAATTTTAGAGGTAGAGATCGATGCATATAATGCATGCGTGGGGTCTAGTTTCATAAATTGGTTAGTTGGAGTAAGAGTGATGATGCGATATATATTATTTGTTAGTGGCTGTGCTGGTGACTGGTGCGGGTTATATATGATATGATCATTTATTAGCATAATGTTGCTGAAGGAAAAAGAAGTTGAATATAATATAAGGGTAAATTACAATCTTCATGTGGTTTGGGGTGACTAGACATCTAGTTGTTGTAGTTTAAAATGTGTCGGTGTTTGAGATTTACTCCGTTAGTAAAAGTTTCTAAAATATATTTTTGTCTAAAAATTAATGGATCCCATCATTTTGTTTTTTTATTCAAGTTTATGATTCATTTTGCCCATAATTTCATTTTTATTTTGCAGGTTTTAGGAAAGGTTTAATAAAGATAATAAATTTTCTGATCTATTCTGAGATGAATCAAAGACTTGAATGAAAGAAAATTTTGATAAAAACGTAAGGATCTGTTAATTTTTAGACGAAAATATACCACACAGATTTCTTTTCGCTAACAAAATAAATCTGAAGCTTAATTTTAATATTTTTTTAATCACAGAGATTCAATCTCTAATTATGTGAACTTTTTTTATAATTTACCCTAAATATTATGTGTGTGAGTGTGTGGGGATATGTGAAAGAGACACATACATCAACTTGAAAATATCTATATGGGGTTGTTGGTTTACATTCAATTCTTTGCGTGTAGGAGATGATCTTTCAACTTTTGGATGAGATCAAGATCTACGTGAATTATTATGTATTACATGTACTTTAATTTGTTCAATATTTTCAAGAAAAAAAAAAAAAGATTTTGTCACATGTCTGTCGAAGAAAGTGCAATTTTAGGTCTTGCAGGTCTGGAATTTCTTACATGGTAGGTGAGGAAAAATTATTGGAAGAGGATATAAATACTTTTAACTGTTGGATACAATATGTGAGTCTGAATAAATGAAATTGTTCCTTAATCACATAGAAATCATGAGAAAAGAGTGATGAAAAATCAAAGAAAAGGACTCCAACACTGAAGAAATCTAATTCACCTGACTTTGATTTTGACGTTTTGACTTTGTCCAAAGGGACTAATTGAGCATGCAGCAAGCCCCATAATAACTTACACTTTTTTTTAAAATCTTTTTATATATAAAAATAAATCCACCCTCTGCATAATCCAACGCAAAAGAAGATCAGATTATCATTGTTGTTAAATTTCTTTTTAAATAAAAGTTTATGTGATGAGTAATTAAATGCTGTGGACTTGCTAAGGGCCAAGACGTGGCTCTAGAACTAGCTTCAACAAAGTTTTTATAGAGGTATTAATGGATTATTTATCAATAAAGTTTTTATATCGAAAACAAAACTTAAAGGCTTAAGTGCACTTTTGGTCTCATAACTATGACAAAGGTTTCATTTTGGTCCTATAACTTTTTTTGTTGTAATTTTGGTTCCATAACTATGACAAAAGTTTCATTTTGGTCTCATAACTTTTTTTTTGTTACAATTTTGGTCCCATAAATATGACAAAGATTTCATTTTAGTCCCATAACTTTTTTTGTTGCAATTTTGGTCCCATAACTTCTCAAAAGGTTCCACCGTTAGTCCCTTGGTGAATTCCATCCATATTTAGCCGTTAAGTATGACGTGGTATAGTAACTAGGATCATGATGTGGCAAAATAAGATGAAGTGGACTGAAATAGAAACTATATGTATCCTATTTCAGTCCATTTTTTACAAAAGGGAAAAAAAGAAAAAACTCCACTTTTTCTGTTATAAAAAGAAAAAAAAACTAACTTTCATCTCCCAACAATTTTGCTCTTTTACAAAAGGGAAAGACCTTAATGCAAAAGAGCAAAATTGTTGAGAGATGAAAGTTAGTTTTTTTCCTTTTTAAAAGGAAAAAATAGATGGAAAAGAGCCAGGGACTAATGGTGGAACTTTTTGGAAACTTGAGGGACCAAAATAGAACTTTGAGCAAACATGAGAGACCAAAACAGAACAAACAAACTTAAGGAACGAAAACGAAACATTGAGCAAACATGAGGGACCAAAACGGAATGAAAAAAACTTGAAGGACCAAAACGGAACTTTGAGCAAACATGAGAGATCAAAATAGAACTTTGGCCTATAAAGTATAAACAACCAAAATTATTTTGAAAAATTCATTTGGAGAAGCTTACAAATCCCAAGAGGCCCAACTTTTGCTCATGGTCACAAAAACTAGTGTTCTTCCTACCACTGATGATCTCCAGTAATATGACTCCAAAACTGAAAACATCTGATTTCTCTGAAAACAATCCTTGCATTGCATATTCAGGAGACATATAACCACTGCATTTAGATTTCATTAGTAAAGTTTAACACATATAAAGCTTGAAATCTTGCAATATTTTATGAAGAGAAGGCTTACTAAGTTCCAACAACTCTTCTAGTATTGTCCTTATCTTCACTCCTTCCGAAAATTTTTGCAAGACCAAAGTCTGATATCTTTGGATTAAGATCTTCATCCAATAAGATATTACCGGGCTTTAGATCTCTATGGATGATTTTTAATCTAGAATCTCGATGAAGATAAAGTAAACCTCGAGAAATTCCTCCAATTATGTTAAAGCAGATTTTCCAGTCTAAAACTTTCTTTTTGATTGGATCTACAAAAATAACAGAAAGTGATCAAATTAGTTAATGTTCTAGAATATTAGAATAAAAACTCTTTTTTAACACACCAAAGTTGCAGGATTTTGATTTTTGAATGAAAAACTGATTGTCTTTTTTATGCTGTTTTGACGGAGATGCATGCAAGAAGAATGTTATAAGACTCTTCTTGTTGGGAATTAATAATAATAATAATATTATATTGTTATTGGAAGCATGAATCTGTTGCATCAGATTTGAATTTTAGAGATTTAGTTTGTTTTTGAATTAGTCATATATATGAGTTAACTAGTAGGTACATGATTTTAGGGATAAGTAGTTACTTTATTTTATTTATCTTTTATTTAATTATGTGTATTTTCTCTATAAAAAGAATTTGATTTGTACCTATCATTATGGAGCTATTAATCCAAGAAAAGTTAAAAGCAAAGAAAAAAAAGATTGAAAGCTTCCATGTTTCTTCCTCCCAAAAATTCTAACACTTCTTTCAAAATGATAGGAGAGTTAACAACCTAAATTTTAACAATGCTATGAGGAGAGATATGTAAGAGAGATTTGAATAAAATAGACTAACCAAACAGAAAAATATCCAAACTCTTATTAGGCATTATTCATATATCAACATCTTTTCCTCTCCTTCAATGCAACAACCTAAAAGTCTCACAAGATTACGATGTTGAAGTTTTGAAATCACAACCACTTCATTCATGAATTCCTTAAGCCCTTGTCTAGATGTGCTTGAAAGTCTTTTCACTGCTATCTCATCTCCACCTTGCAAATTTCCCTAGAATCATATTTTCAGTAACAGATTAGAAGACATAAAGATTACCTAGAAAGAAATTAACTTCCTATAATTAGAGTACCTTATATACAGAACCAAAACCACCCTCTCCAACTTTATTAGCAAAGCTGAAGTCATTTGTTGCAGTTTCTATTATTCTAAAATCATAAAGTGGCACCTTCTCAAATTCAGTTGTTTTCAGCTCTCCAATTAGGTCCTCTCTTATGTCCGGCAATAATGTCGCTTTCCTTTCCATTCTTTTGGCTGAATTGCAAGCATATAATGCAAAATCCCCAAACCCCACCAGAACAAACAAATAAATAAATGAAAGTGAAAAGATAAATAAATAGATAAGTGACCTATACACTAAGAAACGATGATACCATGATGTCTAGCAGTCCTGGACCAAAGTGTATATGCACAAACAGCTACAACAATTACTCCTACGGTAACTGTTACAATGATGACCACTTTCAAGTCTTTCTTCCCCTTCTCTGTATCAGTACCAATGTAACAAACTCATAAAGAAGCATCAATATTTCAAATGATTAACTCCAAAATTCATAGAAGCTGGTTCTTGAAAAATACACAAGTTATCATTTCATTCCATCTAGTCTAGTTTACACATTTAGCTTCTAAACATTATGTATGTGAGACTTATATTTCTCTCCACCTATTTACACACTATTAGCACACTTAAATGTGAGATTTTATCTCACACACACTCATAAATTTACAAAATAAGTGTATTAGTTTCATGCTAAAGCATGTATATTAGAATTTAAAAAATGGATAAATTACAAAAATGGTTGATACGTGATATGCTTAATATTGGGTTGAGATGGGCCTTATACATGTGATACTATCAATATTGGGCCAAGGATTTAAATGAAAATCTTGTTATGAGATTTGGGCTCAAGAAACCGTGGGTCCTATTGGTCATTCTTGGCAGTGTATATAGGGTTGGAGTGAAGAGTCTAGAGGCATGCTAGTTGATTGTAATGCCTTTGTTGGCAGTGGAGTTCACCCTTGACTCGAAGAAGGGCTTCGTGGTTGCATATCTTTCCTTTTCTTCCTTGGAAAGCTGATGCACACTCTACATTTGTTCATCTTCTTCCTCTCCATTTGTAATTTCCTTCCCTTTTAGTTTGTTTCCCTATTAGAGATTGAGACTGTCTGTATCATTTGGTGCTTTCATTGTCTCCTATTATGGATGAAGCATCTGAATTACTTCAGCTCGCTGCCGACCTTCATCATTTGAAGGAGATCACTGAGGCTCATGCCATTGCCACTGCCAAGCGTTTTGATAACTTGGAATTGCAAATAAAATCCATTGCCCAGGCCATTGACGATCTCACCGCCAGATTTGATCAAGTGTATCCACCATCCTCGGAGACGACATCTGACACTCTGTTATTGCAGGTCACCAAGTGTCTTGCGGACGTCGAAATCGACGGGTCGATGACCTCCGATGGACTTGCAGAGTGTATGGTCGGTGTTCAACCGAAGGAATTTGACGTTGTTGCTACTAACGACGCGGATGAAGTTCTCGAACCGGCAATTACATCGTCGCACGATTCTGTTTTGGCCGGCGTTGAAAATGTGGAATTCGACACTGTGGCAAATGACAACATGTATGAAGTTCTTGAAACGGCGAAGGCGACTTCACCAGATCTCGTCGGACAAGATGATAACGCCACTGTGCTGACTGTGAATACGCTTCCGAATGCAGTTATTTCACATTTTCCTTCTTCAAAAATGCTCTTCAATCCATATTATTCCGAGGAACATGAGGTACAGAGTCTTCACTCTCTTACTATTTTTGAAGGGGTTAATTTGGCTATTGGAATATGGAAACGAGATGCCGGAACTGAAATTTTAATATATGATCCTGGAGGAGTCATTTGGGCTAATTGTTTACTCTTGAAGTGTAAAACTCAGTTTAAAAGATGTGCTTCTTACAATATGCTCCGTATGTGTTTGAGAAAATGTCACAGTGGGTCATTAGAAACGGAGGGTGAGTTTAACGTGGGGGAGGATCCAACACCAATGATACTGATTGTGCCCAACGTTTTCGTTTACATACTGTGTTCTTTTAGCTTCAACAAGGAGGACAAATGCATGTTTATGATTGTCTATGGAGATGCACAAGGTTTCAAGAGAGCTTATAATCTTTTGATTACAAATAGGATTTGGCTTGCATATGCTACTACTTTAACCTTGTCTAAGGGCGTGGGTAACATAATGCCATTGGATACTCTTTGCATTGTTCAATCAAGGATTGTTACCTTTCCAACAAATAATATTAGTGCAATAATGAGCAAGTTTCCATTAGATTTTATTGTTCCTTGCATAGCCAATGTTTTGTTACGTAGGAACTTTTATCATTCTGCTCATCTCATTGGTAGCTTCATGGAATTGAAGGCTATTATGGGGAGGACAATCATAGTCTTAACTACTACGTCTGAATTTGAACCACTTGATCTTCTGTTGGTGAAATTCAAGACAGTAGAACTTAAGGGGCTGCTTTGTGCTTTTGTATGTGACCCTAGTGTTTTGGTGGAGGCTCAATTTTGTTCATTCATTATTCCATACTTCGATACCATGAATGTGGGAGTTACTATGTTGGTTCAAAGAAATAAAGATGTTGTTCTGCTGACAGTGGGACCTGCACAAGTTTACATAGGCCTATTAGTAATGTTTATCTCTTGTGGCAATTATAACAAGTGGGAAGCATATATGCCAACCAAATTGTCCAGACCCTCACCTTCTGGTGCACTTAAAAATGTAAACCAATCGGCCATGCTGTTGCTTGCTTTATTCTTTGGAATTTTAACTTGCCACAAGGATGGTGTGCTTATTTTTGCTCCAGGAGGGTGGTGGTTAATGCATAAGATCAATATGGGTACTGATATTGCTTCAAATGTGAAAATGCCATTTACCAGAGTCACCTTTCCTTTAAATCATGGAAGCTTCATACTTGATGAATTTTTAGTTCATTTCATGGGTAAGGAAGTCACAAGGCTAGTTTATGACCCTCACACTGTGTCAACTATTAAAACAGTAAAGAATTACATTTCCATGATAGTGGACATGCTTCTTATGCAAAGAGACATCATCATTTCTTCTTACCTGGATTATGCTTCACTAGTTTGGTTGCATGCTCGAGAATCTTTTCTAATTTGGGTGTTTGACCCTGGTGGCACTAGTAGTAAATTCCTTTTTAGAACTTGTTTTTGTTTCTTGCTGCCTGACTGCATCATGATATTGGAGCATACTTGTGGGTTTGTTGTTAGTTGGACTCAAATTGCTTCACATCCTAGAATCCCTAAGTTGCTGATTAGTACTTTTAACCATACAATTCTTCTTGTTGCGAACTTGCAAGAAGGACCCCGTGGGTTCCCAAGGATGAAATTCTTCAACTCAAATGGTGAGGGATTGTGGAAAAGTCTCATTTTTAAATTGTTGTGGCTGACTGTTATTAAGAGATCAGACCAACGCAGCTACTCTATCAATGTTAACAAGGTGGCCAAAGACAGTCTACATGATGTTGCTAAGAGGATCAACCCAACAACAACGTCCAGGATGTTTCCATTTGATCCAGGAGGGCCCTATCCACATTTTTCAACCTTGAGGACAAGGTTTATTTTGAGGGGAAGGTATTGATACGTGATATGCTTAATATTGGGTTGAGATGGGCCTTATACATGTGATACTATCAATATTGGGCCAAGGATTTAAATGAAAATCTTGTTATGAGATTTGGGCTCAAGAAACCGTGGGTCCTATTGGTCATTCTTGGCAGTGTATATAGGGTTGGAGTGAAGAGTCTAGAGGCATGCTAGTTGATTGTAATGCCTTTGTTGGCAGTGGAGTTCACCCTTGACTCGAAGAAGGGCTTCGTGGTTGCATATCTTTCCTTTTCTTCCTTGGAAAGCTGATGCACACTCTACATTTGTTCATCTTCTTCCTCTCCATTTGTAATTTCCTTCCCTTTTAGTTTGTTTCCCTATTAGAGATTGAGACTGTCTGTATCAATGGTCCCCGTAATTTAGTTTATCTATACAATGATATCTTGTGATTCAAAAATGTGAAAATTGGGGCTTGTGATTTAACAATAGACGGTACTTGAAAATCTCAGCTCAGTCCTTAATTAAGGACCAAACCAAAATGAAATTTTCACCTGTCATCTGTAGTTAATTTTTGACGAAATGGCCCCAATGTTTTAACCATGCAAACCACATGCCTTAATTTGTAATTTTTTAAACCACAAGATACCGTAGATAGCCCCAACCACTAGGACATAATTTACCCATAAAAAATTGAGTTATTGTCGTCCCTACCGCGCTCCGAATTAGGTTCACGGAGATAAAGATCAACTCCTCCACCTGACAATCTGACTATGTCAGTCAAGTTTCCAGACCATGACATGCAGCCTACCCCAACATCATAACCATATGCTATACAAGAGCAATTTCTTAAGCACTGAATTCTGCAAGTGTCCTCTGAAACAAAAGAAGGCCTTGCAAAATCTGGCACTCTTATCATCTCCACTTTCCAAAACCAATCATTCCCACTCTCATTAATCTCACAGTTCATCCATGCCTTCCTCACACATCCACCACTCCAGTTTTGCCGATTCCATTCGTCTGTGTTCTTCGGTTTGAACCCTCTCATACAGCTGCAAATTGGGGAATCATAGGGATCACAGATAGCATTTGTTCCACAGTAGTTATAAGCATCACACTTTGATTCTTGAGCCCTTCTTCGCTTTTGAGTCTGAATGGTGAATGCTGAATTTGGAAAGAATAGTATTGTGTTACTAGGATGTTGTGAATCTGTGGTAGTCAAAAAATCCGCAGACAAGGTTGAAAATACGAGAAAAAAAATGGGTAGGATGTTTGTACACATGATAAGTCCCATGCCTGGAAGGAGCTCTGTAGTAAAACAGAGGAAAACAGAGATGTTGTATTTTGTTTTTTTGTTTTGGCCTGAGATGATGTATTTTTGCTAAGAAGAATTTAGAGTGAGGTAGGGTCAACGATGACTTCTTTGACCCACTCATTTTCCTCCAACCGGCTAATAAATGCGTAGCTTCTTGTGTCATGATCAAAATAAATTAATAATTTTAATTTTTGCAAGGTGACAGATTCTTAATTTAATATCAAAAAAGATATTTTTTTAATCTGTCAACTTGTATATTTTAGAATTTCTGTAAAGACTAAACCAATATCAAAAATGATATTTATTAACAACAATTTAAGGAACACATAAAAATTTTAGAAACGCGGTCAAAGTTAACAAAATCAATCAACACCCATATTGCAGAATTCAAGATAATTTTTTCTTAATCTTTCTCTTTGTTACTGCTACTAGTATAATTGATATAATATAGTAGATATGAAGAAGAAACAAAGGTAGGAATATAATAAAGGAAATAAGAAACAGTATCTGATATTCCCTTATTGGGGGCAAAGGGTAGACAACTAAACTCCATAGTCCCACTTAGGCATTACACAAAAACTAGCATAATCCTAACGTAACAAATCCATACCAATGATTATTCCTAATATTCTCAAGTGATAATTGCATTGTCGTAGACCTTATCATGGGTCAAATTTGGGTTACCCAAGTTTGGGTCCAATGGGTTTTTAGTCCAAGCCCAAATAAATTTTTACCCATCTCAATGGGTCAAGTATATACCCAAGTCTAAATACTTAAGCTTAGTCCAATGAGTTTTTTTTTTTTCTCTTTTCATTTCACAAAATTATATGGATAGATACAAAAATGCAGAAAATAGTGTTATTTCAGTCCAAAATAGTCTAAAAAATTACAGATTGGTACAAAAATACAAAAAAAAATTCATTTCAGTCCAAAATAGTCTAAAAAATTACAGATTGATACAAAAATGCAGAAAATAATATCATTTCAATCCACCCCGGTCGAAAAAAACGGCTCGGGCCGGCCTGGTGAGAAAAATTGGGTTCAGGCTGACCCAGTAAAAAGATGTCGGCTCGGGCCGGCCCGTTCGAAAAAATTCGGCTCGGCCCAACCCGATCGAAAAATTCAGTTCGAGCCACCCGTCCGGAAAAATTCGGCTCAGGCCGGCCCGGTCGAAAAACAAATGGCTCAGACTGGCCCGATCGAAAAAATTCGGCTCGGGCCAGCCCGGTCAAAAAAATTTGGCTCGAGCCGACCCGGTTGAAAAAATTCAGCTCGGCCCATCCTGGTCGAAAAAATTCGACTCGTCCTACCCCTGTTGAAAAAATTCGATTCGAGCTGGCCGGTCAAAAAAATTTGGCTCAGGCCGGCTCGGTCGGAAAAATTCAACTCGAGCCGGCCCGGTCGGAAAAAAATTGACTTGGATCGACTCGGTCGGAAAAATTCGGCTCGGCCTGCCCCGGTTGAAAAAATTCGGCTCGGGCCGGCTTGTCTGGAAAAATTCGGCTCCGGTAGTATCGGGTATTAACACACCNTTATATATATATATATATATATAGCTTACCTTTTTTGTTCTCCTTTGCAAACCAATACATGAAAAAGGCCACCATAAACAAAATCAAGCATATAGTAACGATCGCGATGAGAGCCACCATTCCCTTCTTGGAAAGAGAACCAATGGGCTTTCTTGTATATTTTGCTGCAAATAAAATATAACAAAGTTGGATTCATATCCAATTATTTAACAAATCAAACTGATAAAGTATATATTCTTTCAAACTGTATTTTACTTACTATATATATATATATAAAAGTGTTTCTTATATTTTCATACACATGCAAAGAAGTAAGAGAAATAAGGACAAAATTTGCATACAATTTCTTATATCTTTGTTATAAGATTCTCCAATTAATATAAGATACGCGGTAAATTTGTTTTGCATGACTGATCATATGATAAAATGAAAGTATTAAAGACACTTTTTTGCATAACCAATCATTGAAGAGTGAATATAATAAAAGCTTATGAGTTGTGATTGAAAGAAGCTCACAACAAGCATATAAAGAACTGCATATAGGTTTTTTTCAAGAAATAATAAACACAACAAAAATACCTAATTCGGTTGCATCCACACGCACGTACAAATCTTGACCCGCATGTGGGAATGTCCTAATGTCCTCCATGTCAGCATGCCAAGTCAGACATCCAATCAGCGTGAAACAGGGCCAAACCACAGGATCCTATTTTGTAATTTACCCAAGATATTTTTTTAATCTGTCAACTATTATATTTTAGAATTTCTGTAAAGACTAAACCAATATCAAAAATGATATTTATTAACAACAATTTAAGGAACAAATAAAAATTTTAGAAACGCAGTCAAAGTTAACAAAATCAATCAACACCCATATTGCAGAGGATAAAGTTTACATCAAGTTCCCTACATCCTTGCCATTAAGTTTCACCAATCATAAGTCTTAATTACATTCTCTCTCTTCAATGATTGGTTATGCAAAAAGTGGTGTTTAATGTTCTCTCTCTATTATGATTGGTCATATATAAAATTTTTATCACGTGTAAATGTTGATTGGATAACTTGATAGCAAAGATGTAGAGAACTTGATGTAAGTTTTGCCCTATCGCAAAATTCAAGATAATTTTTTCTTAATCTTTCTCTTTGTTACTGCTACTAGTATAATTGATATAATATAGTAGATATGAAGAAGAAACAAAGGTAGGAATGGAATAAAGGAAATAAGAAACAGTATCTGATATTCCCTTATTGGGGCAAAGGGTAGACAACTAAACTCCATAGTCCCACTTAGGCATTACACAAAAACTAGCATAATCGTAACGTAACAAATCCTTACCAATGATCATTCCTAATATTCTCAAGTGATAATTGCATTGTCATATTCTGAAGTAGACCTAGACCTGTTCATGTGTCAAGTTTGGGTTACTCAAGTTTGAGTCCAATGGATTTTTATATAAATGGGCTTGGAGTAGGTCTAAGCTCAAATAAATTTTTACCCATCACAATGGATCAAGTATATACCCAAGCCCAAGTATTTAAGCTTCGGTAGTCCAACGAGTTTTTCTTTTCTCTTTTCATTTCACAAAATTATATGGATAGATACAAAAATGCAGAAAATAATGTCATTTCAGCCCAAAATAGTCTGAAAAATTACAGATTGGTACAAAAATACAATAAAATTTCATTTCAGTCCAAAATAGTCTAAAAAATTACAGATTGATACAAAAATGCAGAAAATAATTTCATTTCAATCCACCCTGGTCGAAAAAAACGGCTCGAGCCGGCCTGGTGAGAAAAATTGAGTTCAGGCCGACCCAGTAGAAAAATTTCGGCTCGGGCCGACCCAATGAGAAAAATTGGGTTCAGGCTGACCCAGTAAAAACATTTCGGCTCGGGTCGACTCGGTCGAAAAAATTCGACTCGGGCCGGCCCGTTTGAAAAAATTCGGCTCGGCCCACCCCGATTGAAAAATTCGATTCGAGCCACCTGTCAGGAAAAATTCAGCTCGGATCGGCCCGGTCGAAAAAAAATGGCTCGGACCGGCTCGGTCAAAAAAATTCGGCTCGGGCCGGCCCGGTCAAAAAAATTTGGCTCGAGCCGGCCTGGTCGAAAAAATTCGACTCGTCTCGCCCCGGTTGAAAAAATTCGGTTCGGGCCGGCCTGTCCGAGAAAATTCGGCTCGGGCCGGCCCGGTCGGAAAAATTCGGCTCGGGCTGGCCCGGTTGAAAAAATTTGGCTCAGGCTGGCCCGATCAGAAAAATTCGACTCGGGCCGCCCTGGTCGGAAAAATTCGACTTGGGCCGGCCCAGTCGGAAAAAAATTGACTTGGACCGACTCAGTCAGAAAAATTCGGCTCGGCCCGCCCCGGTTGAAAATATTCGCCTCCGGCCGGCCTGTCTGGAAAAATTCGGCTCCGATAGTATCGAGTATTAACACAGCCTAAGTTTTTTGGGTAGTATCAGGTAGTATTTGAGTATTAACTGGACCACTCAATAAGTTTGGGCAGTTATTGAGTAGGTCTAATTTTTAAGCTCACATCTCATTTTTACTTAATGGGTAATTACTTGATTGTTTACTTAATGGGTAATTACTTGATGGATAATTACTCATGGGCCAAGTAATCCATTGTGGTCATGAACAGGTCTATTCTCAAGTCATGAAGATGAAGCAGAGCATGACTAAAGGGCCCATATTGACATTACTTTGTCGACCTGCCAATCTTGACAGTGATGGCCTATTGGCTTTCAATTTGCTATGCGACTGAGTCCAATGGTTCACTATTACTCACTCAGACCCGTGCAAGAAAAAGGTTTGGAAAACGTTAAACCAAAAAACAAACAAACGTTGAAAGAGTCAAATCGTTTTCCAACCAAATGATTTGGACAGAATTGAAGAAAAAAAAGGTTGGACAACCGAAAAGTTAATATACTTCACTTTATAATTTTTTTTAAATCTTGTAATGCTTTTGGTTTAAATTTTGATAAAAAAAATTTCTTATTATTATGATGAGTTACTCAATTAAAGAAGCTAAAATTGACATGCAGCAACCAGCAAAGCAAGCTAAATTTTGACACTTTCAATTAACTAATACTAATTGAGTAATACGGTAATACCTCCTGCATTGTATAAAATTTTCTCGTGAAATATATGCACAGTGTTTTAGATTATTAGTAAAAAGAAAAAAAGTAGGATGGGTTTCCAATGGGTTGAATTGAACCTGTTCAAAATTTTGAAACTCGCAATTTAATTTAAATCTTTGCAACTCATTTTTTTAAACTAAATCAACCTACCAAACTAAACCAAATAAACCAAACATGCGAGTTTGATTGGTTTGGTGAGTTGACCAGTTGAATTGAACAGTTGAACACTTCTAACTTCAATAATCTTCAATTATTGCAATTTCAAATTCTTCAATATATGAATTTAAATATAAAAATAAATATTTATTATAACAAATGTTTAATACAGATAAGATACCTATTTATCTATTTCTCAGAACCTAAACATTAAACTTAAACTAAGACTTAAACGCATATGATAAAATTTTAGAAAATCTATTAGATATAAGTAGTTACGTTTGATAATCGCTGCGTGGAGTGTAGAACTTCAGCGACCATCAATCATAGTAATGCTCATCTGATTTACTGAGTAAACTCCTTCAGTAATGGTGGATGGATTTGAGCTGCCATCACCAACAATTTTGTTGAAAACGAAAGCAGGTTGTTTTGGAGAAGGAAGAATTTGGTCACTACTACCCAACATGGAAACAACTGTTGGCATAGTTGGTCTGTCTGTTGCTTGGTCTTGTACACAAAGAAGCCCTATTTGCATACATTTGAGAAGTTCATGTTGAGATCTTGTCTCTCTCTCACATAATGATGGATCCACAATCTCCATGGCTCTTCCTTCTCTCCATAGATTCCAAATCTAAATTAATTCAAGCCATTAGGTTAAAATAAAGGGAAATTCTAAGGGTAAATTACACTTTGGTATTCTGTTTTATGAACCGATTTTCCTTTGGTACCCTGTTCTTTCAAAAGTGACACTTTGGTACCCTATTCTTTGCACCATTAACATTTTGGTATCATATTCTTTCAAAAGTGACATTTTAGTACCTTGTTCTTAACACATTGGTACCTTGTTCTATCGACCGATTTCACTTTAGTACTCTGTTCTTTCACGATTTGTTACCTTGTTTTATCTTTGTTAGGGTAGCAAAGTGTTAACGATGCAAAAAAACAGGATACCAAAATGTCACTTTGGAAAGAACATGGTACCAAAATGTTAACCGTGCAAAGAAGGTACCAAAATGTCACTTTTGAAAGAACAATGTATCGAAGTGAAATCGGTTCATAGAACAGAGTACCAAAGTATAATTTACCCAAATTTTAATATGAAATAGTTGTTCAATATATAAGTACTCACATATCCAATTAAAGTGGAGGAAGTGTCTTCAAAATGAGCACTATTCTTTCGGCTTGTAATGATTTCTAATAGTAAAACTCCAAAACTGTATACATCTGACTTTATTGAAAACAATCCTTCCATTGCATATTCTGGTGACATGTACCCGCTACAAAAGTAATTGAAATTTTCAATGACCACTTTAATTTAAATGTATATGTTGTTAATTGAAAATTTATAAATTCATTTTATTATTAATCTCAAACATACAAGACCTTATATAATCGAGTGTACTATATGAATCGAGTTTGAATTAATCGGGATGAAATATCAAAAATCAAACATGCAACCAAAACAAAAGAAAATCTCAAACATGACTGACCCCTTAAGAGTCATTCCCTAATTTTTTAAATACTTACTAAGTTCCAACGACTCGCTTTGTGTTTGCTTCAATTTGGTCTCCATCAAATATCCTAGCCATGCCAAAATCAGCAATCTTTGGATTCCATTCAGAGTCCATCAAGACATTGCTAGCTTTTAGATCTCTATGAATAATTCTTAGTCTTGAATCTTGATGAAGGTATAACATGCCTCTTGCAACCCCACAAATTATATCGAATCGTTTCCTCCAATCTAGCTGTAACTTTTTGGCTTGATCTAAATACACACAAGATTGAAGGCCATTAAAAATTAACTATATGCTTAATAAATTCATTTGTATAAATATAAATGATGAAGTGATATTCCAAGTTGGATATAATAAAGGAATGAAATCTAGGCCTAGATACGTACCAAAAATAAAAGTGTCCAAACTTTTGTTTGGTAAATACTCATAGATTATTATCTTCTCTTCTCCTTGAATGCAGCAGCCTAAGATCCTCACAAGATTTCTATGTTGGAGCTTTGCAATCAAAACAACCTCATTTTTGAACTCTTCTATGCCTTGCCCTGAATTTCTTGACAATCTCTTCACTGCTATTGCCATTCCATTACTTAGTACACCCTGAAGTAAGTAACCGATGTCAATTTTTTTGTCATAATTTGCAAGGAGTAGCAATGCATAATATAATTATGTAGTATGCTAATTGCACTAATAGTATACAAGCAATTATTCCATTGCAGAGATCCAAGTGAAAGATTAAGTTATAGTTGAATCATGGAACTTGACGTCTACTCTATTATGAACTAATTAAAGAAATATATAGTTGGGCTTAAACACTATAGTTTAATGATGACTTTTTGCCTCAGCCAAAAAAAAATATGACTTTGCCTTACACCTAAACCTCTGTTATGACTTATGAGTCAATTGCTATCATATTTAGGCTAACATATATATTTCTTTTTCGATTATTTTTTTCAAGTTTTTGAAAAGTTTCATTTTAGAAGAAGTACCTTGTAAACAGAACCAAAACCGCCTTGTCCAAGACTATTGGCAGCAGAAAAATTCTCCGTTGCCATTATTATGTCACTTAGATCAAAGAATTCTAAATCTGAATTTTGTTCTCGGTCAAGATTGAAGGACGACGGCTTATGCTTTCTTTTCCCTGCATATATATATATATATACATATAAGGAAAGATATGAGTGTTGATCATGTAGCTTCCTAAGATTGTAATGAAAAGAAGAAAATACCTCAAGTACTAAAAGCGATAATTAACTTTTTAGAATAACTTTTATATATATATATATATATATAGCTTACCTTTTTTGTTCTCCTTTGCAAACCAATACATGAAAAAGGCCACCATAAACAAAATCAAGCATATAGTAACGATCGCGATGAGAGCCACCATTCCCTTCTTGGAAAGAGAACCAATGGGCTTTCTTGTATATTTTGCTGCAAATAAAATATAACAAAGTTGGATTCATATCCAATTATTTAACAAATCAAACTGATAAAGTATATATTCTTTCAAACTGTATTTTACTTACTATATATATATATATATATATATATAAGTGTTTCTTATATTTTCATACACATGCAAAGAAGTAAGAGAAATAAGGACAAAATTTGCATACAATTTCTTATATCTTTGCTATAAGATTCTCCAATTAAAATAAGACACGTTGCATGACTAATCATGACGAAAAGAAAGTATTCAAGACACTTTTTTGCATAACCAATCATTGAAGAGAGAATATAATAAAAGCTTATGAGTTGTGATTGAAAGAAGCTCACAACAAGCATATAAAGAATTGCATATAGGTTTTTTTCAAAAAATAATAAACACAACAAAAATACCTAATTCGGTAGCATCCACACGCACGTACAAATCTTGACCCGCATGTGGGAATGTCCTAATGTCCTCCATGTCAGCATGCCAAGTCAGACATCCAATCAGCATGGTCTCATCGGCACTTGTATAAGCTACACACGAACAATCCTCTAAACACTTCCTTTTACACTCTTTCAAACCCAAACTCAAGCTCCTATTCACACGTGCCTTCGATGTATCTGGCACCTTCACACGTGCCACCTTCACGAACCCCTCCCCACTTTGACACGTGGACACATTTTGCTTTCTTACACATCCACCCGACCCGTCTCTACGATAATAATTAGTGGTGAACTTAGGTTCGAATCCAGGTAAACCCTCACATTCAAACTTGCCCTCCGAGTTACAATTACTATTCGACCCGCATCGACGAAAAACATCACAATTCTCTCTCGGATCATAAAATATCTCGAACCATTTTTTCTCTTGAGCATGCCACTGCCATAGGATTCATCCCACGTGGCCGTTTTCTCCAAAACCTAGAACCACTCTGTACAACACTGAAGGATCTTTCTCTTTCTTTTCGTACATCATACTAATCTCGTTGGCGTTGTCCACGTAGGTCGCCTTGAAAATAAAGTTTCGGGTCATTTCAGGTACACCGCTCCATCTTTGACCCGTCCAGTGTCCGGCCCGCCAAAGTGGGTAACCGTTTTTGTATAAGAACAACTGCGGGATGCCGGTCGGGTCGATTCCTTCCGTTAGGATCCCGATTCCTGGGTCGACCGGGGATTTCCATGACGTCAGGGTCCAGTTCGACCCGGTTCTCCGATTCAACCCTTCTTTCATTAAAGGAAGCTTGGTGTCACAGGGGTAATCAAAACTCTGCCACAAAATGTTATCTTCATTATCTAGTAAGACCAAGTTTCCTGTGTCTAGAAGCTTGGCTGAGGTATTTGGATATGAGATGGAAAAAGACACATTGGAAGACCATATTGTGTTGTTGTGGTCCTAAACGACGACGTTTCCATGGGTGTTGATAGAGAGAATTCCAGAAGTATGATTAAGAGGAGTGTGTCTGTTAGCAACCCACACAACGGTTTGTACCGGAATTCGGTTATACCAGATTCCGATGTAACGGTTTCTAGAAGAATTAGTTGGGCTGAAGAATCCCAGAGCGAAGGTTCCTTTGGTAGACACCAAAACGTCGCCGTCTTGGAGGGGTTGGCTCGGTGTTATGCTGTTATTCATCAAGAACTTCATAATCATGTTATTATTGGCCATCAAATTACATAGATAGATGTTGTGGAGATTAATACACTATACTATATATAGATAGAGAATATTGTTTGTGGGGTCAAGTTTATTTATTTGATTAGTTATGTGTGCAGGGACTGATAATAATTTGTGTGGCTGTGATAGGAAGGTACTGAGAAGGAGAGTAAAGACAGAGTCCACTCTATTATAAATTCCATGGCACCATATTCATACCCCACTCTTAGATTTTTAGTGCTTTTGATGTAAATTTAGATTTTTTAAGAGATTCTTTTAATTAAAATTATGAAAATTTTGAGACCATTAGCTGATTATAGAAATTTCAACAAAAGAAATGGAATCATGAAATTTTTTATGATGTGGACATTGGTGCTCTGTCTTTTTTGCTCATCTCATGCTTCATCCAAATATTCATTGTTGAATAGAAATTCATCAAGTGTTTCATTCACTTACAAATGCTTCAAATTTAACAGAGATTGTTCTTACAAGAAATGCTATTGTGAGGCTACCAATCAGTTGTTGCTTATTCTTGGGGATTTGGATGAACCTTGACTCATTACTGTTCAACTGTATCATTTTCTTCAGACTTGTTAAAGAAAGCATGTAAAAGAATCATTATCATCAGAATGTTTGTAGAGATTGAATTTGGTTTGATTTATCAGAGATATTCATTATACAGAACATCTTCTTGCTAGCCTTCATTTGTAGTTGCAATAAAATAGGTTTAATTTTTGAAGGGAAAATGTTTTTTTAGTCCTTAAATTTATTTTAAAATTGTGAATTAGCTTCTAAATATTGAAAATACTCTGTTTGCTCTTTGATATTTTTTTTTACGAACGTCAGCTATTTAGTTTTTGAATCATTATCCGTGAGGACTAAATAGCTAATGTTTGTTAAAAAAAAAAAAAAAAAANAAAAAAAAAAAAAAAAAAAAGAGAAAACCTACCATTTGGTCTTCTCAATTTAAATTGAGTCAACACTCTAATTCAATCCCCAAATAATCAAAATACACAATTTGGTCATTGAAATATTGTAAAAGTCAACTATTTGGTCCTAAATTTAAAGTGATTTTTTACCTTTTAATCCCTGAATTTGTATACAATTTATACTTTTTGATCCTATAATTTGAAGTGAATTTATACTTTTTGGTCATTGAATTTGATCTAGAGATCAAATCGTTGACGATTGCGATAATTCAGGGATCGAGTTATTTTGATTATTCAGAGATTGATTAGTTGACTCAATACATATTCAGAGATTAAAAAGTAAGTTTCCTAAAAAAAATAATAGGGATTAAAAGATATATTTCCAATGTCCAAGGACTAAATGATAGTTTTGAAACAAATATGAGAACTAAAAAGTAGTTTCTCATTTTCGAATTCAGTAGATTTTCAGATGCACAAGTCCTAATCAACGACCATCTAGCAAAGTGACGCTTGTGTCATTGGATCCAGAGTTGATTCTTCCAAGCGAGGATGAATCTGTGTCAGAAAAACATCTCTCAGAATAGATTCCTGGTCTTGCAGGTTGTGGCAGAGACACACTCTCACTGTCCAACATCAAAACCACTAATGACATTGTTGGTCTCTCTTCTGGATTTTGCTGAACACATGAAAGCCCCACTTGCATACATCTCAATGCTTCACTTGAAAAAAACTCACCCTCAAGCAATGGATCCATCATCTCCAATGCCTTCCCTTCATTCCAAAGCTTCCATGCCTACCATATAATTTACAATGTGTATGAGAATATGCCTTATGTATATAAACCTAAAATATTTTAGGTCAAAGTGCACTTTTAGTCACATAACTTTTGCTGAAGTCTGAATTTGGTCTCATAACTTTTTTTGTTGCACTTTTGGTCCCATATATTTGCAAAAAGTTGCAGATTTGGTCCTGTATCACTTTTAGTCCCATATCTTTTGGTCAGGTTGCAGAATTGGTCCCATATCTTTGCAAAAAGTTTCACCACTAGTCCCACTTGATCCAAAGATATGAGACCAATTTTGCACCTGACCCAAAGATATGAGACCAATTCTATAACCTGACTAAAAGATATAAGACCAATTCTACAACATGACCCAAAGATACGGGACCAAAAGTGCAACAAAAAAAGTTATTGGACCAAATTGAGACCTTAGCAAAAGTTATGGGACCAAAAGTGCACTTTGGCCAAGATTTTATCATAAGTGGTGCTTATAACTATAGTACTCACATGGCCAAGAAGATTCAGTTTGTGATCTGGATGGAAAAATCCTTTGTTTTTCTTGCCACTCAACAGCTCTAGCAGTAAGACCCCAAAGCTAAAGACATCGGATTTGAATGACAAATATCCATCTATTGCATACTCTGGAGCCATATATCCGCTGCCATAATTGCGAAAGATAGTATGATTTTAGCAGTTAATGTCAGAAATGCAAAAAGAAAAAGTTCAAGAGTTAGTTCATTTTGGTTTTGACATACTATGTTCCAACTACTCTCTTTGTCTTTGCTTCAGTTTGGTCTCCACCAAACATTCTTGCCATTCCAAAGTCTGAAATTTTTGGGTTCATCTCACTGTCTAGAAGAACATTGCTTGCTTTAAGGTCTCTATGGATGATTCTTAATCTTGAATCCCTATGAAGATAAAGAATTCCTCGAGCAATCCCAATAATAACGTCCATTCTTTTTTGCCAAGTAAGACCATAACGCTTTGTTTCATCTGTTACATAACATATGACTTATATGCATTGCAATGTAGTAAAGAATACTGATTTGTGGATGTGAATGCAGAGAAAAATAAGAGACTAACCGAAAAGTATGGAGTCTAAACTTCGATTTGGCATGTACTCATAGATCAGCATTTTTTCTTCTTTGTGAATGCAGCAACCTAGAAGTCTAACTAGATTTCTGTGTTGAAGTTGGGAGATCAAAATGACCTCATTCTTGAACTCTTGCAGGCCTTGTCCTGAACTTTCTGAAAGTCTTTTCACTGCTATTTCTTGTCCTGATGCAAGCTGACCCTAAGATTTTACATGAAAATCCAAGATAGTAAGTATCAGTGATCATTGATTGTTATTAAACAGAGAAATGAATTAATAAACCTGTTTAATACATGAAGTGGAAATTGACTGGCACTTTTATCACTTAAACTGTTCTACTATTGCTAGATAGTAATGGAGTATATCATAAATACTAAATGCTCTGTCTGGAAACATAATGTTTTAGAGAAAATCTACTTTTTAGTCTAAATTTGTCTTAAAATTATGATTTAGTCTCTGAATATTGGAAATACACTTTTGGTCCTTAATTTTTTTTATAAACATCAACTATTTAGTCTCCACGGATAATGTTTCTAGGACTAATAGTTGAGTAAACAAAAATCAAGGACCAAAAAGGATATTTCAATATCCAAGGACTAAATCACAGTTTTTGCACAGGTTCAGGGACTAAAAAATAGGTTTACTCACTGTAAAAGAAATAGCAAAGTCTTCAGAAATAGTGATTTACTTTGTATACAGGTCCAAATCCTCCTTCTCCAATCTTATTGAAGGGAGAGAAATTCATTGTGGCAGCTTCAATTATTGAAATCTCAAATGATGGGAGTTTACTTCTAGATCTGTTACCTATGAATTGAATATCTGGCTCTTTGGCTGCTTGAGAAAAACAAGGATTTTAGTAGCATTAATACAAATTTACACTAGAATTTCTGAAATTACAAGATAATTTTACCTGCATTTGTTCTCCATTTCTTAATTGTGAGCCATAATACTAAGACAACAATTGCTGAAGTCACTGATACACCCACTGGAAATATTATAGGTATCTTTCTTTTCCTGTGATCAGCATTTGAACCTAACAGCAAACTACAGTTATTAGAATGGTTAATTTTTCTTTAAATTGGATATTATCATATGAAATAAAGGTAATGGCAGAAAAATGGACATGACTCTTGAGGAATCATAATGTTTGGCCTTAGAAAATAGACAAATCAAGGTTATTTGCTGGTTTACTTAGAAAGAACTGACACAGTTCTTAAATGAGTAAAACTGACATTTTACTCTCAGATTATATGGATGTTGTCATTTTAGTACTTAATTAGTTTTTTGACATGCTTGATTTAGTTCCTCAAAATTCATGACTCGTTGCAAATTAGTCCTTGAATGAACACTTTACCACTATACAACTCAGTCCTTGGAGGGTCTAAATTGTAACGAGTCATGAATTTTCGGGGATTAAATCAGTCATTTAAAAAATCCAAAGAGTAAATTCACAGCGCCATATATCTTAGGGACTAAATTAATAGTTTACTCATTCTTAAATTAACAACTGAAATAGCAAAAATCTTTAAATTTCTTACCAAGTTCTGAGGCTGAAACTTTGATGTATAAATCTTGCCCATAATCAGAAACCTCTCTGATATCCAATAAATCCCCAAACCAAGAAACACAACCTTTGCCACTTGTATCAACATCAAGTCTAGCATAAGCTACACAAGAACAGTTCTTCAAGCACATTGCCTCACATTCCTCAATTCTCATGCTTGTATTTGTGTGAAAAACTGCAGAATCTGGCAGTTTCATTCCTGTAAGCTTCTTAAATCCCTCTCCATTATTCCCACAAATCTCCGAATCCTTCCTAACACACCCACCTGAAAATTCAAGCATTTTATCCTGAGGAAACCTTGGCTCAAACCCATCATCCAAACACTTGCAAATTGGAGAATCCTTGATGCTGCAGCTACCATAGGCACCACAAATGGCATACTCATCACACCGGTCTCCTTGAACCGAGAACTCGGAGATCCAAGAAGAATGCAGATCATTCCATGAGAAGTGCTGAATCAAACCAGATTGACTCAGCACAAACCTTGAAGTCACATTGTCCTTGATCTCATATGAGTAATACACTTCATCCGAATCAAAAACAAAAACCGGTTTGAAAACCGGGTTTCCCATTAGCATTGGATCACCATTGAATTGCTGTGCAAACCATGGTCCACTTCTGAACACCTTCTTCCTCCCTCTGCGAAGAAGAAGCTGAGGAAGGCCGCGTGGATCGACACTGTATGTGTATTCCCCTAAAGAAGGATCATCATGGCTTTTCCAAGAAGTCAGTTTTCTGTTCAAGCCTGTTTTGAAGTTCAAACCAAGTCTCATTCCTGGAAGAAATGTGTCTGATGGATAATCAAAACTCTGCCATAAATATCTCTCAGAGCTTCTTTCATCTTGAAGGTCCTTCAACACAAGATTTCCAGAATCTAGAAGTTGTGCTACTGGCTTTCTTGCTGATTTGGATGACTTAGAAGACCATATGATGCTTCCTTCATGGTTTACAATGATGAGATTCCCATCTTTGCTGAATTTTAAAGTGCCTGAAGAATTAACAAGAGGTTTATCTCTATTTGCAACCCAAATAATTGTGGGTTTTGGTATAAACTTGTACCATATTCCCAGAAATCTGTGAGTGGAATTTCCAGGAATGAAGAAACCAAGTTCAAATTTTTGACCAGAGGAAACTAGTGTGTGGCTATCAGTGATGGCTTGTGTGAAAGTTATGGTATCTCCTGATGCTTCCAAAAGTGTTGGAAACAAGGATAACAGAGAAAAACAAGAAGCAAGAAAGAAAAGAGTGAAGATGAAGTTTGTTTCCTCCATGGCAACTTTGAAACCTTCACCATTCTGCTTCTTAAGAAGAAAAGATCATAATTTTACTGTTTCTGTTAGACAAAGTGGAAGAGTAGATGAATGTGACTGAACTGAAAATTAAGGAGAAAAAAATTCCTCAGTTGGGAGTAGGTGAAACTGGAGGGCCCTATATTTTTTTCGGAAAGACAAGTGGAAATGGATTGGACTGAAAATCCTCCTTTTTCATCAAAAGAAGACAGAAGTTTCAAAATTTCAAAGACTCCTAACTTCTATAATAGAAAATATACTTTCCATTTAGAAACTACAGTTTTAATTACAATTTTAGTACCATAATATTTGAATGTATAACAAGATAACTTTCTAGACTAAGGCTTAATCACAAGTTTAATATGTTAACTTTAAAAGACCAAAATTCTTCACGTATTTATTTTTTTTCATAGTTCATCCCTTAATTTTTTTTTAATTTGGTCAATTACAATATTAATTTGTTTTTTTACTAATGTTATTCTCTCTATCTAAATTTTAATTAAATTGATGATATACCAATATTTATACCAATTAGTTGATAACACAATATGTTATTGTCAGCATTTTTTTTTGGCATTAAAAGTAAGGATAAATTACACAAAAGATCCCTATGGTTTGACCCATTTACATAAATGGTTTAAAAAGTGACAAATAAGGGTATGTAATTTGCTCCGTTAGCAAAAAAGGTCCCAGGAAGTCTTTTCTATCCAAAAGTAACAGAATTAGGACATGACCCATTTTCACATAGACTAATAAAAATATATTGCATGCTGTCTAGTTCTTTTAAGGTCTAGAAAATTTCTCGTTAGGATTTTTCAAAGACTTAATTGTATTTTTTAATATTTTAAAAATTGAATTGTTAATCTAATAATTTTTCAAGAATCGAATTAATAGTTCTCTCTTTATTTTTTCAAATGCACCTGTCCCTGCTGATAACCGAACAGTAACTTGACAGTCATTTCAATGGAGACAAACCTAAAACCTAATTTCATATTAGGATCAAACGTGTGAACTTTAGGACTTTAGGTCATCAGAACCAACGACATTATCCCTTTATTTTTTAAAACATGTTTGTGAGATAGCAGTCACAGTTCTAATGATAGGCAGGTGGCAACACTGAAGTTGCTTAGTACTTATAGAAGAAGCCAAAAAGGAAACAAACTTTGAAATTTCATACCACTAATATTTTTTTATTGCAGGCTTTACAGTTGTTAAATCACTCTATGAATATTAAAATGCTTTTAATGTCATATCTATGATTTCTCAAGTGATAGAAACTGCTGGTGAATCATCATCAGTAAGTGATGGAAAGGGTAAATTCCACCAAAAATACTTTTTAACTAACTCTAAACATAACCATATTTTCATTGCTTTGCAAATAACTTAACATTTTGGCCTCAAAATCATATCCTCGTATATTTTTCTTTTTTCCTTTTCTTTGAAACTCGGTTCTGCAGAGCATTTTACAACTATTTTGGAATTTGTTTTAATCAAAGTTATTAACAACTGAGATTTTAAATCATAAGATCATATGAAATCGAAATCTTATTTAACATACTAGGACTACGATTTTTTTCATTCGGATCGAAAAATCATATAAAACTGTATGACTTGAGAAAAAAAATATTTTTTGGATTGAAAACACTGGTTTTTACAGTTCTTTGCTTTAAATAAATCGTGAAACAATGAAACACATTTAAGGAAAACAAAATAGAGTTTAGAATTTGTAACAACTGTAAGACTAGTCTTTCATTTTCCTCTATTCTCCTTTGAAGAGAGGTAGTAGGCAATATTATCAATGATGTTCTTCAGTTTTTAAATTGCATTCTTTCTTAATCTTTATATTTGATTGAGCAAAAAAAAAAAAAAATCTCTATATCTGGATATATTTTTGTAATTTTGAAAATATAATCTTGTTTAATTCTTACTATTTAATTATTATGTTATCTTGTATAACTTGGCTTATGGATGTAATTCTAAAATAGAAACTCGATTAAGGAATTAAAAATGAAAATGAGTGTGAAGTGCCCTGCAACACTTTAATGTGTTGGCAAGAAATAAAATCCTCAAAGTAACTACCATCTATTATCTGAAACTCATTCAGAAAATCACTCTGTTAATACATTTACATATATATATATATGAAAAAGGGGAAAATTAATATTAATCTCTCAAAAGTTTTATTATTTTGCATTAAGGTCTTTCTTCTTTTTCTTCTTACCTCAAAACTATTTGAACAATTATATCTAATCTATTAGTTGTAGCGAAGAAAATGATATTGTTGTATCTCTGTGCTGTATACATCTAAAAAAAAAAAAAACATTTAGTTTTTAATGCATGATATGAAGAATGTGGCTTGTGAATGCTCATGCACTGCTATGTGAATATTTCCTTACTAACAATTCATTGAAAATAGATTGTCAGTTGGATTTAAATCAGCCTCACTTCTGTTTTGTAATTATACATAAAATTACTCATAAAATCACTTAAGTTTAAATTTTTTTTAAATAGGTTGAAAATTCGAAATAAAAAAATTTACGCGAACAATGGAATCTATCTCATCTAAAATTAACACCTGCTATGTGAATATTTCCTTACTAACAATTCATTGAAAATAGATTGTCAGTTGGATTTAAATCAGCCTCACTTCTGTTTTGTAATTATACATAAAATTACTCATAAAATCACTTAAGTTTAAATTTTTTTTAAATAGGTTGAAAATTCGAAATAAAAAAATTTACGCGAACAATGGA